>JAQFVV010007394.1:0-95830 GCA_028023455.1 Epiperipatus broadwayi | reverse complement strand
GATGAAGAAATTATAAGTTTAAAATTACAGTTTCATGAGCTTTAATATTACTTTATAGATCGAATTTCATTTGCTCATGACTATCTTTGCTTAGCTAGCAGAAGTGATTACAAACATTTATAAAGAATCTAACAGTTTATTGGCATGACTACTTAATATTCTCTATATAGCTTATATGCCTATGAAATTAGACTCAAATTTAGATCAAAGCTGAAAATACAATTATTATGGCAGGATGAACTGAGGATTGGCAGTCAGATTTCAGATATCAAGGTGTATAAAAATATAAAGTCTGATATAGCCCCTGTGTGTCGAGAGTGCCTTTTCATGGGATTCTTACCAAGTAACAGTTCCCTTTCACCGTACTCATTGCTGCGGAAATAGGAGACCTTTTAGTCCAGTGATGCACCAGCTCATGTAAAGGTGTGGATGCTTCGGATCCAGTCTTAATCTGAGGTAATGGGATAACCCTCAAAATCATAACCCATCATGGAATGAGAGCTGTCCGAACTAAGAGAGTAATGGCGTAGCCCTCACACACACACTCATTAAAGAAATATGAACAGCAATAAGGATATACACCATAGCGTTTCTTAAGAACACACTCGCACCGATGACTACATTATATAATAAAATTTTAAGACTCTAAAGACTAGTTTCCTTCATGAAACTACCATGGATCAGTTCATTATATAACATCTATAATTATGCTATCCAGGAAAGCTTATAAATCTAATTTACAAAGCTATCTATATAGGCATTTATAATTCTAGGGAGGTCTACATCATCTTATGGATAATTATGGTATAAAGTTATAGATGTATGCTGTATTTTATCACTTCGGCTAATATTAGTTAAATACTATCTCTAAAGCAAATCTATCTTAAAATATCTGTAAGCTTTTAATTATCACTTAAAACAAGACAGTTTATCCCTTTCAAAATGAGATTTTTTGTGTGCAATATTAGAGCAATATTACCATATGTGTGAAGATTTAATGGCTCTTCACTAAGCATTTAACTAAGAGTAAAAAACCCCGTTTTGAACAAATGTATTACAAAACAATACAGAATGGAAAAATAATAAAATTTGGTATAAATTTAATTAGGGAAGAAATGTAAGTTTAAAGAGCAGATTTCATGTAAGTGAAATCTGAAATTAAGCTTTCTTTTAGCAAAGTCTAAAAGGAAATTGAAACGCATATTAGTTTAAACCTGATCGACCCAGTTCAAGACATATTTAAGTTATGTAACGAGAATTAATAAAGACATATATTATTATTACCTTAAAATATGTAAAAGCAAATATCATTAAGTTAAAATATGTAAAATAAATATAGCTAAGTCAAAATATGTAAAGTAAATATCACTAAGTTAAAATATATAAAATAACTTAGGAATTTAATTATCATTTTAGAATAAAGCATTTAAAATATACCCATTTTAGAATAAAGCATTTAAAATTATACGTAACAAAATTTATAATAAATAATTTAAAATCAATCGCTTAAGCAAGTTACAACTAAATAACTCAGAATAAGTTAAATACATGGAACTATATCAGTTAGAGATAAATTAGCAAACCAACAAATAAATTAATAAATAAATGGAGTACGTAAATCCATAAATATTAACTCAGTATGAAAATCAATTATCAATCATTTATAAAATCAGGTATCAAATCAGATAAGATTTTTAAGATTTAAAATAAAGAAAACAAAATTACATTTTAGTAGTGGATTTAAAGTATATTATTGCTATGGCCATAGAGTTTAGATTTAGCTAGCTTTTAGAAATTAATGCATTTTAGTTGAATTATTAGTTTTAAGTAGAGGAAGGTTTTACAGCTTTTTTCTGCTTGCAAGTTGGTCCCATGTTAAAGGTTCTGTTAATCGGCATCTGCACCATCATATGGCTTCCCTCTTATGGCTCTCCGCATGGTAGATCTTCTTGGGTCAGGAAGGCAAGAAAATTGCCTTCTACTCAGACTTCATCATCATCAGTAATTTTTAAAACATAAGTTTTCAACGGATTGACTAGAAAAACTGTCTGACTGCTTCATAGATGGCTGCAGAGGCTAATATTATCGGCTTACCCCCCCTCTCCTCTGTCATAGTTAAGTTTTTAGATATAATTTGCTAATTTTCTCACTGTATTCTAAGAATTGTAAAATCACGCTGTTTTTTATTTCTTACAGCTGGGTTTTACAACTGGTCATCCATGATTTTCTTTGACCATTCAGAATAATTTATTAATATCTCTTTTCACAACTTATCGTTACTTTTTAATTTCGTAATTAGGTCAAAACACAGCGAGAAAGTAAGTTTTATGAGATCTTTTTTTTAGAAAAACAAATTCACAGGTGAAAACATCTGGTTATATATGCAACTCGATTATTTAATTTAACAATATATGCAGAAATATATATTACTTTCAAATATTATTTTTAGGATAATTACTCTGAATAAAGAAATTTATAATGTTTTTAATTCTGTTAACATTACTTTTTTTGCGTATATGTAATCTCTGGTTACATATACAAGAAATATGTGTGTGTATATATGTATGGGTTTTTACATATACTGATACAATTTTTCCATTGTGTGCTAAGATATAAGCATACATACATAAGTAATACCTTTATGTTTAAATCTAGCCTGATTTTAATACAATTTTAACCTGATATACGAGGATTTGGTGATAGATACATAGATAGAAATACTAATATAGTAATAGTAGGTGAAACAGTTCGATTGACAGAACCAACTGTTTCAATATATAATTTAGTTGCCACATCAGTGCTGAAATAATGTAATAAATTATAATTATAATTGTATAGGAAAATAAATAGTGCAACAATATAAAAAGATACAAAACATAAATATACACATATAAATTATTTAGGGTAGGTACATTATTACCAAGAAAAAATGGACATTGGTTAATGAGAAACAAATAAATTTAGGAAAAATAATAATATTTGTGTAAGTTATATTTATATTGACAATATATTCTTATTATTACTTGTAGTCACTTTGTATTATTATTTATACTTTTGCTTATGTCCATTATATATTTTCCAGTAACACATCGTTATGCAAAAAATCTAACACTTTGTTCCAGCGAAAAGTGTTCTTTGAGTTGAATTATCGTCCTTTGCATTTGCTTAGTGAGTTTTAAAAATGTATTACCCATTTATTCACAGAGTTTTCATGTGTATTTATCATAGGTTCAAGGAGTTTTAAAATGAGGTTCCCATTTTTTGCGAAGTTGAAATGAGTTGTCAATCAATTGCTGATTCTTATGCAATTTATGATTGAACTATTTTATCCATTTCGGTTTGAGAAAAAATATTAAATTTTCTATTTAACGAAATTGGTTGTGAAATTATTTCCATGATCAGAATTAGTTTTGTAGGTATTCTTCGTAAATCTCATTTTCTTTTTTTGACTAGGCACACATGAACTGATATTATATAAAACTGCGATGAAGTAATTTTGTTATTCATACAAGGGCCTGCATGTAACACTACTTTATTTTTGTGCACCATATGGTTAGTAAACGAATTGCAATTTTTTTTACTAGCAGATCATTTGTTAAAAATTTACTTTACAGACTTTGCTTAGTTGATTTATAATGCACACTTTTTGACTTTTCAATTTCTAGATTAGATATGTGAACCGATGGTTTTTATAATAAAATAATCGGTGAATCCATGCTATTCTGTATTGTTTTATCCTCTCCAAATGTAGGGTTATTGCTTTTTCTTAGTGAAATCATTTTATAGCTTATCAAACGCAATTAGTTCAATCCACCTCTCTTATGATATTTATTATTAACCAATACAACAAAAGCATCCACCTTATGTTTATTTGTAATATTTGATGTTTAAATAGAAGAGAAAGAAAAGTGTTAGAATTACCAACCACCAATGGAAATAAACAAAAAAGGAAAGAGAAAGAAAACATTTTAATTACTTTTTAGTAATATAAACATTCAGAAATTTGGCATTTTATAATTGAAAAATAAATGAAACTTCTATGATGAAATTTACAACGTTTATATAAACATTTCTCTCCCTTTCTGTTTTATCAAAACTAAGTAGCTAACAAAGTCTGTTTATTTATTAGTTCTGTACCCAGTGATGGTTTAAAATTAATGCTTTTAAGGAAACAGATACAACACTTCAAGCAATACTCTAATTATAGAAGTTTTATAATAAAAAAGAAAATTATGTTAATTATTCTAATTGTAAAGACTGAATCCTTTGTTAACACAGACTTAGAAATCAAATGCTGTTAATTATTGGGTTTCATATTTGATATTTACAATTAATACTTAAAGTTGGTATGCATAGCTACAATATATACACATTAATTTTAATATGTTATACATATAATTATTTTTGGAGTGATTGATTTTATTATTTTAACTTAAAATTGAAATAATAAAAAAAATTATTAACATGTTGTTGAAGGCGAAGTTGTAATAATTTCTAATATAAACGACATAAAATGTATAATAAAATAAAACAATTATCAACCATTGAGGTATCCAATAAAACAACATAATAAAAATTTACCTGGAGTGATTGTAGGGATTGTAGCAGTTCCTAAAAGCCAAAGTTAAGACACAATAATAACCTTTTACAAATCCACAATTTGTAAAATTCATTTTATTTTAAATAATCATATAATATTCTTAATAATAAAAAAAAAACAAAGAAATATATATAAAGATATTTGCATTGTTCCACTACAGGACATCATTTCTTCCTAATTTGTTTTACTACTTGATCATATATTTTTACTTAAGTCAGAATATCTCTGTAATGTTATCTTCCTGAAGTTTAAAAAATATATAATTCAATTTGTCATTATATTGCTCGACTGTTTCACTCATCTAATTATATTGTTAAATGAAATTACCAAAATTCTAATTTTATTAATACATTCCCAAATTTACCGAACATCAATATTAGCTCCTGCATTTGATTAAAGAATATTATGTTGATTATTATGGTCCACTTATTTTCAGATAAAGATGGCGTGAACAATATCATTTTAAATTTCCTGAGGCTGGGATAATGGAAAACGGTATTTTCGCAAAGGCAGTTATAAATTATAAATTGTTATGATGCTGTGGATACAAAGCGGAACAAACTAATATACAAAACTAATCTTAATAATCGCAAGTGAAGACTAAGAAGAGATTACAATGGGGTAAATATTATTTCTGTTTTTAAAAATAATAAAATAATTTTGTTCCTAACGGAACTTGATTAATGTTAAAACACATCCATTGTTGATATCTGATAATATGTCACTGAATTAAATTTAAGGTTTGTAAAGTCAGAATAAAACATTATTCCATTATAAATATATACTATTAAAATGTATTCCAAAGAATAATATATAGTTACAACTGAATGCAAATTTACTCAGAATATTTAAATTTGAGTAGGATATAAGGGAGATACAGATATATCATTGATTACATTCTTCATTGTAAGTATGTATTTAATTTCCATGTAACAAACATTATGGAAGCTGTTTAAACTTTAAAAAAAATTGTATATTTATCTGTTGTTGCAGAGGTGGGTGTAGAAATTTCTACAAAAACAATAAACAAAAAAAGTATAAACAAATTTACAAAAACCTAGAGAGTACATTAAAATAATATGTTTGTAAACTTAGAATAACAAAAAATAACAATCGAAAAACAATTTTTGCCATTTAATAAATGATAATCTTTGAAATTAATTTTAGTCAATGAAAATATAATTTTTTGTTAATAATGACAAAATATTATACCTATTCTATATTTCCAGCTAATTATCTATCTATCTATCTATCTATCTATCTATCTATCTATCTATCTATCTATCTATCTATCTATCTATCTATCTATCTATCTATCTATCTATCTATCTATCTATCTATCTATCTACCTACCTACCTACCTACCTACCTACCTACCTACCTACCTACCTACCTACCTACCTACCTACCTACCTATCTATCTATCTATCTATCTATCTATCTATCTATCTATCTATCTATCTATCTATCTATCTATCTATCTATCTATCTATCTATCTATCTATCTATCTATCTATCTATCTATCTATCTATCTATCTATTTATCTATCTATCCATATGTTGATACGAAGATTTTCATGAGTTCCATATATAAAAGACCTATTTTGCGGGTTCATCATTGTTAAAAAATTTAAATATTGATATTACCCACGACTTGATCACACAAATCATCCACTGGGTGATAAAAGGCAGAAAGACGGTTGTAGAGGCGCTACTTTCATTGATTTGAAAATAAAACGTTAAAGTTCCACCAAATAGCAATAATGTTAAATTAAGAATGTTTTATATAAGAATTTCTCTCTCTTTCTGTTTTTATCAAAACTAAGTAGCTAACAAACTCTGTGTATTTATTATTTCTGTACCCAATGATGATTTGTGATTAATGCTTTTAAGGAAACAGACACAACACCTCCAGCAATACTCAAATTATAGAGATTATATAATAAAAAAGAAAATTATGTTAATTATTCTAATTGTTATAACTGAATCCTTTGTTAACAGAATTTTAGAAATGAAATGCTATTAATTATTGGCTTCATATTTGATATTTACAATTAATACTTAATGCTGGTATGCATAGCTACAATATATACATATTAATTATAATACTTTATGTATAGAATTAATTTTGTGGTGAGTAATTTTATTATTTTAACTTAAAATTTGAATAAAAAAAATAAATTTGTTAACCTGTTGTTGAAGGCGAAGTTGTAATAATTTCTAATATAAACGACATAAAATGTATAATAAAATAAAACAATTATCAACCATTGAGGTATCCAATAAAACAACATAATAGAAATTTACCTGGAGTGATTGTAGGGATTGTAGCAGTTCCTAAAAGCCAAAGTTAAGACACAATAATAACCTTTTACAAATCCACAATTTGTAAAATTCATTTTATTTTAAATAATCATATAATATTCTTAATAATTAAAAAAAACAAAGAAATATATATAAAGATATTTGCATTGTTCCACTATAGGACATCATTTCTTCCTAATTTGTTTTACTACTTGATCATATATTTTTACTTAATTCAGAATATCTCTGTAATGTTATCTTCCTGAAGTTTAAAAAATATATAATTCAATTTGTCATTATATTGCTCGACTGTTTCACTCATCTAATTATATTGTTAAATGAAATTACCAAAATTCTAATTTTATTAATACGTTCTCAAATTTACCGAACATCAATATTAGCTCCTGCATTTGATTAAAGAATATTATGTTGATTATTATGGTCCACTTATTTTCAGATAAAGATGGCGTGAACAATATCATTTTAAATTTCCTGAGGCTGGAATAATGGAAAACGGTATTTTCGCAAAGGCAGTTATAAATTATAAATTGTTATGATGCTGTGGATACAAAGCGGAACAAACTAATATACAAAACTAATCTTAATAATCGCAAGTGAAGACTAAGAAGAGATTACAATGGGGTAAATATTATTGCTGTTTTTAAAAATAATAAAATAATTTTGTTCCTAACGGAACTTGATTAATGTTAAAACACATCCATTGTTGATATCTGATAATATGTCACTGAATTAAATTTAAGGTTTGTAAAGTCAGAATAAAACATTATTCCATTATAAATATATACTATTAAAATGTATTCCAAAGAATAATATATAGTTACAACTGAATGCGAATTTACTCAGAATATTTAAATTTGAGTAGGATATAAGGGAGATAAAGATATATCATTGATTACATTCTTCATTGTAAATATGTATTTAATTTCCATGTAACAAACATTATGGCGGCTGTTTAAACTTTAAAAAAAATTGTATATTTATCTGTTGTTGCAGAGGTAGTTGTAGAAATTTCTACAAAAACAATAAACAAAAAAAGTATAAACAAATTTACATAAACCTTATATACATCAATAAGATTACAGAGAGTACATTAAAATAATATGTTTGTAAACGTAGAATAACAAAAAATAACAATCGAAAAACAATTTTTGCCATTTAATAAATGATAATCTTTGAAATTAATTTAAGTCAATGAAAATATAATTTTTTGTTAATAATGACAAAATATTATACCTCTTTTATATTTCCAGCTAATTATCTATCTATCTATCTATCTATCTATCTATCTATCTATCTATCTATCTATCTATCTATCTATCTATCATCTATCTATCTATCTATCTATCTATCTATCTATCTATCTATCTATTACTTCATTATCTATCTATTATCTATTATCTATCTACCTACCTACCTACCTACCTACCTACCTACCTACCTACCTACCTACCTACCTACCTACCTACCTACCTACCTACCTACCTATCTATCTATCTATCTATCTATCTATCTATCTATCTATCTATCTATCTATCTATCTATCTATCTATCTATCTATCTATCTATCTATCTATCTATATGTTGATACGAAGATTTTCATGGGTTCCATATATAAAAGACCTATTTTGCGGGTTCATCATTGTTAAAAAATTTAAATATTGATATTACCCACGACTTGATCACACAAATCATCCACTGGGTGATAAAAGGCAGAAAGACGGTTGTAGAGGCCCTACTTTCATTGATTTGAAAATAAAATGTTAAAGTTCCACCAAATAGCAATAATGTTAAATTAAGAATGTTTTATATAAGAATTTCTCTCTCTTTCTGTTTTTATCAAAACTAAGTAGCTAACAAACTCTGTGTATTTATTATTTCTGTACCCAATGATGATTTGTGATTAATGCTTTTAAGGAAACAGACACAACACCTCCAGCAATACTCAAATTATAGAGATTATATAATAAAAAAGAAAATTCTGTTAATTATTCTAATTGTTATAACTGAATCCTTTGTTAACAGAATTTTAGAAATGAAATGCTATTAATTATTGGCTTCATATTTGATATTTACAATTAATACTTAATGCTGGTATGCATAGCTACAATATATACATATTAATTATAATACTTTATGTATAGAATTAATTTTGTGGTGAGTAATTTTATTATTTTAACTTAAAATTTAAATAAAAAAATAAATTTGTTAACCTGTTGTTGAAGGCGAAGTTGTAATAATTTCTAATATAAACGACATAAAATGTATAATAAAATAAAACAATTATCAACCATTGAGGTATCCAATAAAACAACATAATAAAAATTTACCTGGAGTGATTGCAGGGATTGTAGCCGTTCCTAAAAGCCAAAGTTAAGACACAATAATAACCTTTTACAAATCCACAATTTGTAAAATTCATTATATTTTAAATAATCATATAATATTCTTAATAATAAAAAAAAACAAAGAAATATATATAAAGATATTTGCATTGTTCCACTACAGGACATCATTTCTTCCTAATTTGTTTTACTACTTGATCATATATTTTTACTTAAGTCAGAATATCTCTGTAATGTTATCTTCCTGAAGTTTAAAAAATATATAATTCAATTTGTCATTATATTGCTCGACTGTTTCACTCATCTAATTATATTGTTAAATGAAATTACCAAAATTCTAATTTTATTAATACATTCCCAAATTTACCGAACATCAATATTAGCTCCTGCATTTGATTAAAGAATATTATGTTGATTATTATGGTCCACTTATTTTCAGATAAAGATGGCTGAACAATACAATATCATCTTAAATTTCATGAGGATGGGATAATGGAAAACGGTATTGTCACAAAGGCAGTTATAAATTATAAACTGATCCGATGCTGTGGATACAAAGCGAAACAAACTAATGTACAAAACTAATCTTAATAATCGCAAGTGAAGACTAAGAAGAGATTACAATGGGGTAAATATTATTGCTGTTTTTAAAAATAATAAAATAATTTTGTTCCTAACGGAACTTGATTAATGTTAAAACACATCCATTGTTGATATCTGATAATATGTCACTGAATTAAATTTAAGGTTTGTAAAGTCAGAATAAAACATTATTCCATTATAAAAATATACTATTAAAATGTATTCCAAAGAATAATATATAGTTACAACTGAATGCAAATTTACTCAGAATATTTAAATTTGAGTAGGATATAAGGGAGATAAAGATATATCATTGATTACATTCTTCATTGTAAATATGTATTTAATTTTCATGTAACAAACATTATGGCGGCTGTTTAAACTTTAAAAAAAATTGTATATTTATCTGTTGTTGCAGAGGTGGTTGTAGAAATTTCTACAAAAACAATAAACAAAAAAAGTATAAACAAATTTACATAAATCTTATATACATCAATAAGATTACAGAGAGTACATTAAAATAATATGTTTGTAAACGTAGAATAACAAAAAATAACAATCGAAAAACAATTTTTGCCATTTAATAAATGATAATCTTTGAAATTAATTTAAGTCAATGAAAATATAATTTTTTGTTAATAATGACAAAATATTATACCTCTTTTATATTTCCAGCTATCTATCTATCTATCTATCTATCTATCTATCTATCTATCTATCTATCTATCTATCTATCTATCTATCTATCTATCTATCTATCTATCTATCTATCTATCTATCTATCTATCTATCTATCTATCTATCTATCTATCTATCTATATGTTGATACGAAGATTTTCATGGGTTCCATATATAAAAGACCTATTTTGCGGGTTCATCATTGTTAAAAAATTTAAATATTGATATTACCCACGACTTGATCACACAAATCATCCACTGGGTGATAAAAGGCAGAAAGACGGTTGTAGAGGCGCTACTTTCATTGATTTGAAAATAAAACGTTAAAGTTCCACCAAATAGCAATAATGTTAAATTAAGAATGTTTTATATAAGAATTTCTCTCTCTTTCTGTTTTTATCAAAACTAAGTAGCTAACAAACTCTGTGTATTTATTATTTCTGTACCCAATGATGATTTGTGATTAATGCTTTTAAGGAAACAGACACAACACCTCCAGCAATACTCAAATTATAGAGATTATATAATAAAAAAGAAAATTCTGTTAATTATTCTAATTGTTATAACTGAATCCTTTGTTAACAGAATTTTAGAAATGAAATGCTATTAATTATTGGCTTCATATTTGATATTTACAATTAATACTTAATGCTGGTATGCATAGCTACAATATATACATATTAATTATAATAATTTATGTATAGAATTAATTTTGTGGTGAGTACTTTTATTATTTTAACTTAAAATTTAAATAAAAAAATAAATTTGTTAACCTGTTGTTGAAGGCGAAGTTGTAATAATTTCTAATATAAACGACATAAAATGTATAATAAAATAAAACAATTATCAACCATTGAGGTATCCAATAAAACAACATAATAGAAATTTACCTGGAGTGATTGTAGGGATTGTAGCAGTTCCTAAAAGCCAAAGTTAAGACACAATAATACCCTTTTACAAATCCACAATTTGTAAAATTCATTTTATTTTAAATAATCATATAATATTCTTAATAATAAAAAAAAACAAAGATATATATATAAAGATATTTGCATTGTTCCACTACAGGACATCATTTCTTCCTAATTTGTTTTACTACTTGATCATATATTTTTACTTAAGTCAGAATATCTCTGTAATGTTATCTTCCTGAAGTTTAAAAAATATATAATTCAATTTGTCATTATATTGCTCGACTGTTTCACTCATCTAATTATATTGTTAAATGAAATTACCAAAATTCTAATTTTATTAATACATTCCCAAATTTACCGAACATCAATATTAGCTCCTGCATTTGATTAAAGAATATTATGTTGATTATTATGGTCCACTTATTTTCAGATAAAGATGGCATGAACAATACAATATCATCTTAAATTTCATGAGGATGGGATAATGGAAAACGGTATTGTCACAAAGGCAGTTATAAATTATAAACTGATCTCATGCTGTGGATACAAAGCGAAACAAACTAATGTACAAAACTAATCTTAATAATCGCAAGTGAATACTAAGAAGAGATTACAATGGGGTAAATATTATTGCTGTTTTTAAAAATAATAAAATAATTTTGAACTTGAATAATATTAAAACACATCCATTGTTGATATCTGATAATATGTCACTGAATTAAATTTAAGGTTTGTAAAGTTAGAATGAAACCTTATTCCATAATAAATATATACTATTAAAATGTATTCCAAAGAATGCCATATAGTTACAACTGAATGCAAATTTACTCAGAATATTTAAATTTGAATAAGATATAAGGGGGATAAAGATATATCATTAATTACATTCTACATTGTAAATATGTATTTAATTTTCATGTAACAAATATTATTGGAGGCTGTTTAAGCTTAAAAAAATTGTATATTTACCTGTTGTTGCAGTGGTGGTTGTAGAAATTTCTACAAAAACAATAAACAAAAAAAGTATAAACAAATTTACATAAACCTTATATACATCAACAAGATTACAGAGAGTACATTAAAATAATATGTTTGTAAACTTGGAATAATTTAAAAAATAGCAACTGAAAACCAATTTTTACCATTTAATAAACGATAATCTTGGAAATTAATTTAAGCCCATGTAAATATAAATTTTTGTTAATAATAACAAAAAAATATACCTATTCTATATTTCAGGCTAATTATAAATATATAATTATATTCATATATACCTCAAAGGTTATATATATATATATTGTAACGATCCGGAGAAAGGAGACTTAACGTAAACTGCTCTACAGGGCGCCATCTAGGCATTTGAACCTAGAAAAATTTATAAAGTAGGCAGATACATCAGTCAAAAAAAAATTTTTTTTTTTTTTTTTTTTTTTAAATTTGGATTCCGGTCGTTAGCCCATGTCACTAGCTCAGTGGAATAGCAGAGATTTAATATGATAATCTAAGAGCATATATATAAAAAAAGAATAAAATAAGCCACTGCCAGTAATTAACACACAAACATTTATTTATGCACATATATATAATATTTAAAACTATTTTAGTATTACTTTTACATTTTAACATTTAACATTATTTTTAACTTTACCTTAGATTTTAATTTACATTTTAATTTCTATTATATTATAAGTTTACATTTTAATTAAGTTCGCACAGATGGGATTATAAAAGCTTGTTTTAATATATTGCTATACATCGGTTACATAGATTACACGGTTAAAACATTTCAAAGAAAACATAAACGATCAAAAGATAAAATCATTGATACAGGCAATTGCAGAGGGAAATTTATAAGTAACCCAGTAGTATTCACCATAAGATACTTGCATTGTCACCAATGATTTAAAAGACATCCGAATAAATACATTTTAGATACTCACCGTAAGGTATCATTATTTATCGAATGTCTATATATTTTGATCAAATATGGAAACGCAAAACATAGTTAACCAATAAACAATCCATGCAAGCGTCTATAAACAACTTAAATTTAATGCATTTTTATTTAGGGTCAAGTATGAATAGACCACATAGATTTGCTTTTGAAAATAAACATTCTATCCCTATTTAACCTTAGGTTAAAATTCGTAGTCAAACCGGCATCAATTCATCTGATATATCGAAGTATTCAATGTAATAAATTACGGCAGCACAAAAAGATTAAGAAAAGACATTGACTCTCAATCAGATAGGAATATTATATCTATCTAACGAGAAGAACAATAAAAAAAAACTCCATAGAAAGGAACTGCGTTCTCCGTCTTATAATTCCTTCCATAGGCAAACGGAAGTGTGCGGCGTATGAAGCGATTCTGCCCGTAGCGAATCAATATTACATCTACTAATTACACCAATATATCCAATCCATTGACCCAATTTAACCACAAAACAAATAACCTAATATAACCCTCCCCTAATATAACTTTACAAATCTATACAGCCATTCACGCCCGACTTAAGTTTAACATTGATATATTTTAATTTATCGGAAAACAGAAATCATAAATAAACTTCAAGAACAAAATTAAATAAATGGAAATGATTTTACACAAATAAATAAAAAATACATCAAATAACATTTTAACTACTTTAGTCAGATAGGAAACTAATGCAATTATTTTAAATACGAAAAGTTTTTAATTTAATGTTCATTAATTGTAAGGTTCTTACGGTTTTTAAAACGTCCAACTTTATCCGTTGCTTGCCATGAACGTGAATTCCCACACCGTCCTAAAGAGGTTAATGTTCTGAAGGCCGATTTATTTATCCATCTGGAGATTTTTTAATTTAGTTGGTCCTCAATGTAGGAAATGATAGTTCATTTCTCCTTTCTTTAACAGCTGAAAGAATTGACCGTGCGTCTGTCAATTCCTCCAACTCCGTACTACTACATATAGTCACATCGTAATAATCAATTTCCAGTCACTGATTAATAATTTCCAAATTTTCCTTTTATGTTAATGTGAAGGATTGAATTTACATTACGTCACCGATGCGATGGTCCTTTCGCTGCGGTCCGATTCCATAGGGATTTCTTCTTATTTGCTAACAGTTTCTATTGTTTTCTTATCTGACCGGTGTTTTTACATTTAAATGCCGAAGGCTGGTTTACATTTAACTAATTAACAATCATTTCCATTTCTGATTAATTAACCTGTTTTCCAAATCAAAAATATATTTAAAGATAAATTTAAAGATATAATTTCATCTCCAAATCTTTTTAAAATTTAGTTTTAAAATACTTTTTCTTTAATAAAGTTTTATTTTAATAATTTTTCATTATCTGTGCGATTTAATTAATATATAAGAGTTTAAGATGATATTTAATTTCAATTTTTAATTCTAAAAGAAAATTTTTAAATGCGAACTTTTTAATTTACTTTCATGTTTAATAAATAAAAAACAACAACAATGTAATGAACGTCTGTGCTCGTTACAATATATATATATATATGTATATAAATTCAAAACAATATATATATATATATATATATATATATATTATAAACGAAACTATGGTCATGGGTTTGGGAAAGGGTTCCTGACAGAGATATTTTAAGTGCTGGCTCTGGCTAAGCATTTTTCATAAAGCTTGTAGAGGAATTGGCAATCCTCACTATTTATAACTTACAAGCTTAAGAGATAGTGTCATGTGATCTATGAATTGATATATGACTCTTATTTTGACTATATATATATATATATATATATATATTAAAAATAATTCAATAAAATTATTTAATAAGACAACTTTTATAATAATATTATGTTTAATAAACCTCACCAACCCAGATTTTGACTATATATTGGAGCCTTATCAAGATGTAAATACATTCAAGTAATTAAATATGTAAAGAAGTATTGTGAGAGGATATGCTATGAATCTTTGTATATACAAGAGAATTTTGTAAAATGTATGAATATAGTTAAAGGTCATGTAAAATAGGCTGGAAAATGAGTGTTATTAGATAGCTGGAAAATTTAATTTAATTATAATTATAGGTAAATTATATGTATATATTTATATAGATAATTATCATTCTAATTATGTTGAGTTTCAATTATTAAATATAGTTATAATATGTAAAAAAGAGAAAATTAGGAAATTTATAAATAATATTAAAATATAAATATGTGATCATATAATGTAAATACATGATTATAATTTATAAGTAAATATTATGTATAATTATTTATGTATGTAATGAATAGAAAATATATTATTTTATCTTTAATATTGTAATGTAAAATGAAGCCTGTAATTCGAGTTGTTGTAAAATAGAAAGAATTATAATATATCTTTAATACATTGAAATATCTGCCTTTTAAGCCAATTGTGCATATGCTTTGTGAGTGTTAGTAATAAATGAATACTTTCTCACCAATACAAGATATAGTATTTATGCAGGAATAAAAGGAATCCTCTTATTCCTACGACCCAAATGCTTATATATCAGCAAATCTGAAGTACTGGCAAGTAAAGCGTGAGGATGGAACCGTCACTTTAAATTACTATATATGATGTCTGAAGAATGACGTAGGTGAAATTGTCTAGAATTTACTAAACATCATTCCAACTGAAACTTTATTCCTGCATAAATACTATATCTTTTATTGGTGAGAAAGTATTCATTTATTATTAACACTCGCAAAGCTTATGCACAATTAGCTTAAAAGGCTGATATTTGAATTTATACAATTGTAAACATATGCTATATAAAATAAATGCTTATTTAAATATAACTTTAAGTGTATTTACATCTTGATAAGGCTCCAATATAGGGGTGAAATCCGGGTTGGTGAGGTTTATTAAGCATAATATTATTATAAAAGTTGTCTTGTTAAATAATTTTTTATGGAATTATTTTTAATATATTATGTTGCAAAGACAACATTATGAACAAGTTTTAATTTGAAATGTGATCAGTTTTTGAAAAAAAAAATATATATATATATATTTAATATGAAGATTTTCACGGGTTGCATATATAAAAGACCGATTTTGCGGTTTCATCCTTGTTAACAAATTTAAATATTGGTATACCGATGACTTGATCACACAAATCATCCACTGGGGGATAAAAGGTAGAAAGACGGTTGTAGAGACGCTCCAATCATTGATTTGAAAAAAAAAACAATAAAGTTCCACCAAATAGCAATAATGTTAACTTAAGAATTTTTTATATAAGAATTTCTCTCTCTTTCTGTTTTTATCAAAACTAAGTAGCTAACAAACTCTGTGTATTTATTATTTCTGTACCCAATGATGATTTGTGATTAATGCTTTTAAGGAAACAGACACAACACCTCCAGCAATACTCAAATTATAGAGATTATATAATAAAAAAGAAAAGTCTGTTAATTATTCTAACTGTTATAACTGAACCCTTTAACAGAATTTTAGAAATGAAATGCTATTAATTATTGACTTCATATTTGATATTTACAATTAATACTTAATAGTGGTATGCATAGCTACAATATATACATATTAATTATAATACTTTATGTATAGAATTAATTTTGTGGTGAGTAATTTTATTATTTTAACTTAAAATTTAAATAAAAAAAATAAATTTGTTAACCTGTTGTTGAAGGCGAAGTTGTAATAATTTCTAATATAAACGACATAAAATGTATAATAAAATAAAACAATTATCAACCATTGAGGTATCCAATAAAACAACATAATAGAAATTTACCTGGAGTGATTGTAGGGATTGTAGCAGTTCCTAAAAGCCAAAGTTAAGACACAATAATAACCGTTTACAAATCCACAATTTGTAAAATTCATTTTATTTTAAATAATCATATAATATTCTTAATAATAAAAAAAACAAACAAAGAAATATATATAAAGATATTTGCATTGTTCCACTATAGGACATCATTTCTTCCTAATTTGTTTTACTACTTGATCATATATTTTTACTTAAGTCAGAATATCTCTGTAATGTTATCTTCCTGAAGTTTAAAAAATATATAATTCAATTTGTCATTATATTGCTCGACTGTTTCACTCATCTAATTATATTGTTAAATGAAATTACCAAAATTCTAATTTTATTAATACCTTCCCAAATTTACCGAACATCAATATTAGCTCCTGCATTTGATTAAAGAATATTATGTTGATTATTATGGTCCACTTATTTTCAGATAAAGATGGCGTGAACAATACAATATCATCTTAAATTTCATGAGAATGGGATAATGGAAAACGGTATTGTCACAAAGGCAGTTATAAATTATAAACTGATCTGATGCTGTGGATACAAAGCGAAACAAACTAATGTACAAAACTAATCTTAATAATCGCAAGTGAAGACTAAGAAGAGATTACAATGGGGTAAATATTATTGCTGTTTTTAAAAATAATAAAATAATTTTGAACTTGAATAATATTAAAACACATCCATTGTTGATATCTGATAATATGTCACTGAATTAAATTTAAGGTTTGTAAAGTTAGAATGAAACCTTATTCCATAATAAATATATACTATTAAAATGTATTCCAAAGAATGACATATAGTTACAACTGAATGCAAATTTACTCAGAATATTTAAATTTGAGTAAGATATAAGGGGGATAAAGATATATCATTAATTACATTCTACATTGTAAGTATGTATTTAATTTTCATGTAACAAATATTATTGGAGGCTGTTTAAGCTTAAAAAAATTGTATATTTACCTGTTGTTGCAGTGGTGGTTGTAGAAATTTCTACAAAAAACAATAAACAAAAAAGTATAAATAAATTTACATAAACCTTATATACATCAATAAGATTACAGAGAGTACATTGAAATAATATGTTTGTAAACTTGGAATAATTTAAAAAATAACGATTGAAAACCAATTTTTGCCATTTAATAAATGATAATCTTTGAAATTAATTTAAGTCGATGTAAATATAAATTTTTATTAATAATGACAAAAAATTATACCTATTCTATATTTCAAGCTAATTATAAATATATAATTCTATCCATATATACCTTAAGTATTATATATATATATATATATATATATATATTGCGGGTTCGACTTGGTCACACAAGCCATCCACAGAGTTATAAAAGGTAGATAGACGGTTGTAGAGGCGCTACAATCACTGATTTGAATAAAATGATCCACAAATAGCAAAAAATGTTAAATTTAGGAATGTTTTTTTAAAAAAAATCTTTCCAAATAGAAGGAAGCTTACATGTATCATCTCGCTTATTGATACAATCTGGCCTTTCAAGTATCTCAATGGCTTCTCTAATTTTGCATTGGTAGAGATTATCACATCTGGATATGATCCTGGTACTAGAAAAATCAATTTTATGACCTGAATCTATAGTATGGACTGAGAGTGTTGTTGATGATGAATGTTGTTTAACTGCATTAGCATGCTCATCTCTCCTCACACTTATGCGACAATTACTTATACCTATGTAGGAAGCTTTACAATTTTTACATGAGATTTGATAGACACCATGAGATTCATAAGGGATTGAATCCTTAGGCTTGGTTATTATATTGCTGATCTTTTGATGAGCAGAAAATGCTGTATCTATATTATAGCGTTTTAATATACGTTTGATACTGTCTGTAGTTCCTTTTACATATGGAACACAAATCCTAATAGCTGATTTATCATCTTTTTGGTTCTTATTTTGTCTATTTTGGGCTTAAAATAAGGCTTTTTTTATAAATTTGTAATTATAACTATTTGCTGATAAAACACTATTAATATGATTTATTTCTTATTTCAGATGTGTCTCATCTGAAAGGTTAATTGCTCTATTTAAAAGAGTTTTGGCTATAGAAACTCTGAGTTGGGTGATGATGAGAATGGAAATGCAAATATCTGTCTGTGTGTGTATCCTTTCTGTAAATAGAAAAAGCTAAACTATTTGGTGTTCTGGTGACTAAAACATCAAGAAAAGGGAGTTTTCCATCAGACTCTGTCTCCATTGTACATTTAATATGAGGATGCATATTATTTAAATGTAAGAAAAAATTATCTAATTTATTTTTTCCATATTGCCATATGACAAAAGTATCATCTATGTATCTGAGCCAAATGAGAGGTTTTAAAGATGATGATTCTAAAGCACGAGTTTCTATATATTCCATGAATAAATCAGCTATTACTCCTGAGATAGGTGAGCCCATAGGAGTACCCAAAACTCGTCTGTAATGCTGTCCATTGTATACAAAATATGTATTTAAGAGACAATGGTTAATTAAAGCAATAATATGGTCTGGTAAATTGCAACGTTGTGAGATTATATTTAAAGCTTCATCAATTGGAATGTTTGTAAACAAAGACACGACATCAAAACTGACCAGAATGTCATTAGCATTAATTTTTAAACTTTTTAAAACAGAAATAAAATGAAGAGAGTTTTTAATATATGATTTAATAGATGAGATTGTAGGTTTAATGAAATCCGATAAGTATCTGGCTAAAATATGAGTTGGAGAACCTATTGCACTTACTATTGGATGAAGGGGGGTATCTGGTTTGTGAATTTTTGGAAGTCCATAAAATTTTGGACAGACACAAGATTTTTCACGAAAGATTATTTTATTTTTTATCTCTGTTTCAATAGGTGATTTATTAATAATAGCTTTTGTTGTTTTTTCCAAGTACGTAGTATGATCTCTTTTTGATAAATAGCAATAATGTTAAATTAAGAATGTTTTTTAAAAAAATATTTCCAAATAGGAGGAAGGTTGCATGTATCATCTCGCTTATTGATACATTCTGGCCTTTTAAATATCTCAATGGCTTCTCTAATTTTGCACTGGTAGAGATTATCACATCTGGATATGATCCTGGTACTAGAAAAATCAATTTTATGACCTGAATCTATAGTATGGAGTGAGAGTGCTGATGATGATGAGTGTTGTTAACTGCATTAGCATGCTCACTTCTTCTAACACTGATGCTATGATTACTCATGCCTATCTAAGAAGCTTTACAATTTTCACATGAGATTTGATAAACACCATGAGATTCAACATGGATTGAATTCTTAGTCTATGTGTTGAATTAAATTTATTATATGTTTTTAATTATGTGTTAAAATTTGGACCCGGTATTAAATTTCAGTTAGAATAAAAACCTCCTATTGTTCGGTATTCAATCACTTTAACCCCTATCTTGTATGGAATCCTGTAGAAGGGAGTTTTACAATATTGCCATGCTAATAGTTTTAAAATTACTCCTCACACACACACACACACACATATATATATATATATATATATATATATATATATATATATATATATATATATATATATATATATATATATATATATATATATATATATATATATATATATTGGATTGGTTTTAAAATTATTGATTCGTACATTAATAATATGATATATTTAGGCTAAGTGAGAGTGAAAGTGGCATTTAATTTTTCCAGGTGAGCTCTGGATGTAGCAAGCTCTCTTTCGATTAGATGTATTTAACTTTGAAGGTCTTCAGAGGTCGAGGATATGTTCCCAGATCCATTATTAGTTTGCTTCGTAAAATATACGTAACTTATGCGGTTGTAGTAAGTGGTGATTTGGGATATTCTTTTCTATATGTGTAGTGACAATCTATTCACATCTTACAGCCTCAGGTGAAACACACACTTTGGTTTATGCTGTCACCAAGATGTTGTTTCTTGATTTATTTTCTCTTACAATGGCATTATTATTATTACCATAGATTGAATTAAATATTGTTTACTGTTTTCCAGGCCATTATGTGTTAATTGAAACTCGTTATTTGCTTTAGGGAATTATAAGTAAAACATATTTCAGGAAATGATGTATAGTGTAGCTGAGCTTAGCTTGCAGTTTGTTATCTAACCGATAATTATTCCAAATTTAAGATTAATAATTTAAATTCAGACAAGCAATGCATGTCATATCCAGTTCATGCTGAAGCAAGCCACCGCTAGACTGGTAACACCATGGTAGATAAACCATGCTGGTGACAGAGTATGCAGTACAAGTGTGGGTGTGTGAATATAACTTCTTGAATTATTATACAATTATAGAATAAAAGTTATGCATTAAGTTTATGGGGAGTAACAGCTTATAAAATTAGTTGTAGGTTTAATTACCAAAATAAAAGTTATTTTTAAGATATGTCAATTCCTTAATGGAGAAAAAAGAAATATTGATTTGGCTGTCCTAATATTAATTATATTTATTGTAATATTAGTACTGATGAAGCTCTGCTTCAGAAATGAAATAATTGGTGTTAACCATGTCACGGGTCAAACCTTAGATGAGATGAACCCAGAAAGAAATTGTAATCCATAATCAATGTAGTTTCATTATAAATATGTTTTGTGATTATTATTTAGTTAGTTTCTTTTTCCATTTGGATCACTACGATGTGTGTGTTTTATATTGTATTATTTATCGTTAATATGTTAATAAATATTTTGTTTTGAATTTAAACTTTGGTGTTGCATCTTAATGCTTGGGTATCCATGAATTGCAGACATTTGATATAGAAAAGTTGTAGAACATATTCCATGCTTTTCAATGCAGATGTGCCACGAAATATTTGTATTAAATATTTCTACTGGGTTAATATTTTATTATTATTATTATTATTATTATTATTATTATTATTATTATTATTATTATTATTATTATTATTATTATTATTATTATTATTATTATTATTATTATTATTATTATTATTATTATTATTATTATTATTATTATTATTATTATTATTCATTTGTTGAGATTTGAGAATTAATCTGCTAAAACATTTATTTATATTTGAAATTATAATGATCATATGGCAAAAATCTAAAAAAAGAATTTAATTTTAAATTTAATGTTTAGTTTATTAAGTTTATTGCACTATGACTAATGTCATAAGTGGACATGAAATCCCTTTTTCACTCGTGATATCGATGAGGATCTAATCAAAATTGAGTATAAATAAATATTTAATTTTAACCGTTTAGTTGTTTCTATTATTATTATTATTATTATCATCATCATTATCATTATCATCGTCATCATCATCATCATCATCATCATTATTATTATTATTATTATTATTATTATTATTATTATTATTATTATTATTATTATTATGCTCAGGATTATTATCCTCAGTTGAGAGTAGACATTAGCTTATCTATTCGACTTAAATGCGCTGGGATCTGAATAAATTTTCAAGGGAGTAGTTGAAGCTCCACACTATATATCGAGACTCTGAGAATGAGAGAGTCACAATCATAAAATTTTAAATGAAGAGATTATTATTGCTGGTTTACTGTACTATTAAAGAGTTTTTTGAGTGAAGAATATCGTCTTTTTCGTGTGTCCAAGAGATAGCATTGTGGGTAGCCATGTTTTGCGGTAGGGATATCATGGAGGAAAACAAACATTTAAAGAAATTAATTGTAACTTTGGAAGGTGAGTCATGGTGAAGAGATGTTTTCAGCTTTCAATAATTTATATTTAATAATTGCTGAATTAAAGATGAGAACAAAACGTACTCTTTTAACTTAAATGATTATAATCTTTTTTTTTTTGAAAATTTTGATAACTTGCTTCCCTTACGGATTTACAAATTGTCGAGTAATGATGATCTTAAGTTGGCAAAACAGCTTTTGGATGTAGTTACAATTTGGAGACTTGATAAATAAATTATTACACATAGGCATATCTCTTTCTGTCACTTCCTCTCCATCTACATTTCTATATAGCTAAGCGGAAGGAAGGTTACATTATATATATATATATATATATATATATATATATATATATATATATATATATATATATATATATATATATATATATATATATATATATATAACAAGACATAAAATGTGTAAATTGTTTTTACCCTTGTACTAAAATGTTCACTACAGGGAGCTTACCATTAGCTCCCATCAAGCTATAATCTATAAGTACCAAAAGAGAAATAATTTAAAACCTCTATCAGAAAATTATCATCTCCAGACCAACTGGACTTTCCGATAGACATTTTGAATTTTTTCACTTTCTGCACTTATAAATTAAATCTTGATTGGAGATATTGGTAATCTCCCTCTAGTGAACATTTTAATACGAGCTTAACAGCAAGTTACACATTTTGTGTCTTGTTTTATTAATTATTATAAGTGTATCCTTGAAAACTTTTGCGATGTTATATTGCTTTGGCTATTAATACATGGTGAAACTGAAGTGATTTCGGACCAATATAGCTATCTGGTTTGTAAGGCTGCATTTGAAAACAATAACGTCTCTGACAAATTCAGATTTTCAAATTGATAGTAACGTATGAGATAAGTGCTAACTTTTGAGTTGTTATTTTGTATCTAGTTTCTAAAGTTGTAACTCCTCACTGAGGTGAGCCATAAGCTTGAAACTTCTTGGTCTGGGGATGAGGACTTTCCTAGAGATTTTAAATTCTTTCTTTTTGGGCACTCATAAATTAATGCTTGATTGGAGCTATTGGTAAACTCCCTCTAGTGAATATATATATATATATATATATATATATATATATATATATATATATATATATATATATTGTGCCCTTTTGTATGGGTCTCCATAAATTGTTGTGTCAATCTATTAAAAAAATTTTAAATTTAATATATATTTAGCTATATGATGTTAGTTTTATTTATAACAATCTTTCAAAAAGTGTAATTAAAGTAATTCATGAGTATTTGATATGTGAAGATTGTGCTGATGTTTGAGAGACGTTTCAATGGGAATGATAATGATATATGGTTGGGAAAACTGGCCATGATCAATACTGCATTAATAAATTTAATAAATAAATGTTTAAAGTTAAAGCTTTAAAAGACAAGTTAAAATTAAATGCATATATTTATTGTTGATAAAAATTAATATTTAATAAATGAATATAAATATTTTAATTATTAGTAGTACATAATAGAAGATTAATATTTGATTTTAATAATATCGAATTATTATTTTAAAAACTGTTATAATATATTATTTATTTTAAAAATATTTATTTTTAAAAAATGAATTGTTAGTTTATTTTTAGATTATTACAAGCGTTTGTAGCTTTGTTGTAAAAAACAGATGTTAATTAGACACATACACACATGCTTGGGAGTTTTTTTTTTAGTAAAGTTGCAAAACTATTTTAAAATTCTGTTAAATAAATTTATATAAGTATTATATTGGCTATCACAAGATAAAAATAAAAATATTTAATGTGAAATATTAAATCTGATTTTTAAAATACTGTTTAAAAAAATAACGAATAAAAAATAGACTTAGTTTGTTTATAAAAATAATCTTATAAAAGTTAAAAGTGAAATAGAGTAAGAAAGAATATTTAAAAAAAATGTTTAATGGATTTAAATAAACGATAAAGATTAATTTAAGAATTTAATAATGTGATAAATAATAAATATTAAATACGTCATTATTTATTTTTAATTCTGTCTTGTTGGTAAAATATGTAAATAAGCTAGCAAGTTGATTGTTTAATTTACCAATCAAGTGGGGAGTTTCTTCCAGTATAAAACCAAGGTTCAATTGTTCGGAGGGGGATTGTGATTGAAATTCTTAAAGTAAAAGTGTGCTATTAGAAATAGCTAAGTAATTATAGACGCTCTCAAAATCGTTTTAAAATTATAAGAGAGTAATTTTTAAAAAATAATTTATAAAGTTACCGATAAATATGCAGTGCTAATTTTAATTATAATTTCCTATTGATCGTTTCGATCGAAGCTCAATTTACTATCAAATAGTCATGAAAACTTCGAATAAGGATAAAATGTATTGGAGACTTTATGCTAAAAATTTAACAGACGCTGGATTAACTAGGAGAGTTACTAGATGCATAAAAGTAATATATTGGACCTTATATAATTTTAAAAGCTGATGGTAATTAATTTTATAAAACAGATATTTAAAAGAATGAGAAATACTTCTTTATGAAGCAAGTATTTGTAAATTATAAATCTAAGTATATATCTTGGTAAAGATATGGTATGTAACAGTAATTGTATAAATATTTGCCTTGTTAAGTCTTTATGTTTTAAAAGACTAAATTTTGACAGTTTAAAAGGCAAATAAATTGGAAATTTAATGGGTAAAGAAGTACCTATAAATGAAATTATTATATTAGTAAAGTCTGAACGCTGGTCGTACAGAAGAATATAAAATTAATCTTACCTAAATATTTGTTAAGGAATGCGCAAATCAAATATACGTGGATATCCAAATCAATTAAAAATAATTAAATAAGAACTTTGTAAATTATAGACTAATTCTAAAAAATAATAACTTTTAAATAATAATATTTTTTTTTTCCCTTAAAAAAGAAATGACTCCGGATCCCATAAACTATTTTAATTTTATTTTGTTTTATGGTGAAACTGACTTTTAATTTTATTTTAAAAAAAAAAAGAACGTTTTTCATTTTTTTCATAAAAACTTTTAAAAACACGTGATGTACCGGAAAAGGAAGTAATGTTTGGTGAAAATTTGTGCCTAGGAAAAAGAACAATGATAGGTGAAAGAAGACACCGTTGGATGTTATGTAATATGTTTTTTATTTATTAACTAACATAAATATTTAATTAATTATTGATTTATTAAAGATAGGAAAGGTACATTTACATTTTTTTTTTTAAAAAAAAGCTAAATATTAATCTAACATTTCATTGCATAAAGTTTATTTTATAATTATACAACACGTAATATTTTAAAGAATAATTGTTGAGTGTAAATGTGAAATTATTTTGTAAAACTGTTATCCTGGAGGACATCGTGTAACGGACTGTACATTGAAGTATCATTTATGGTAAAAATTATGTAATAATAATAATTTTATGTATTTGCTATGTTTTCTTTAGATCAACCAAATGTTATTTGATTGTTGAATGAATGTATTAATATTTAAATAATATACACGCATAAGATTAATAATAGCAGTTTTATTTTAATATGCATACTTTAAATTGATGATGTAAATTTAGTACAACGTAATATGAGAACCTAAAAATAATTATATGATTCTTTCGTGAATAAATTTTAATGTTTTGTTACAATATTAGGAATTAGATTTATTATATTAGTGTAAGTTATTTATTTTCTTTTCAAGTTAGTAAGAGGTATATAAAATCTATATTTTATTTTTTATTTTTATTAGATAAGTAAGTTAATTTTACATAGAAATTTATATTTTGATTGAAGGCTTATCGTATATAGATGATGAGGTATAAGAGATTGTTGGACAAATATTTTTTTTTTTTTAATTGATCATCTATTTTTCTGAAGTTAAATAAGGTTAAAATGACTTTTGTAGATAGAAGTTTATTAGGAAGAAATAAGAATAGCAAGTAAAGAAAAGTAATGATTTAAATAGAAAAGAATCATAGAATTATATTTAATATAATACGTTATAAAATTTGAAATTGTTGAATAATTTAAAATATTATTTTAAAAGAACATATACGTATTGCATATTTTGGTAAGACATGTAGTATGAAATCACATCGGAATGACATAAATAATTATAATCAATAATTGTTATTATATTACAAAGTTATATCAGTTTATACATTAATTGATCTTTGAGTAATATTAATAGTAAATATATTACATACTAGTACATTATAATATAAATAGTAGTAAGACTTAAGTGAAATAGCATTTTAATTATTAAAGTCTGTTTATTTACGTATATGCTACATGAATGATATTTCACATGAAACCTTTTCTTGTATTAATTTAGGACAAATGATGTTTATCAAAATTTAAAGTCATAAACTTAATTAAATGTTATTGATAGAACATTTAAAAAAATGTATAAATTATCTATTTATGATTATGGAAATAGTAACAATGTAAAAAATCTTGTATTATTATTTTTATTTTATTTTCTTTGGTTTCCACTGTAAATGTAAATAGTGTAAATAAGTTATTTGTTAAAGTTGATGTAAATAAATTTGTTTAAGTTGTTTAAAAGTGTGTCGAATTCATTATTTTACACCACAGCATTTGACAGCAGATAATTTGAATAAACATAATATTTGCACAATATGAATTTATTATTTTATTATTTGAGAAAGAAACACAATATTTTCTTAATATAATTTATAGAAATTGATTGACATTAACATATAATATTACAATGGTCACAAAGTAATTATAATGCACAATAAAAGAGTATAATATTATTTATTGCCACAGATGGTTAAATTATAAGATTTTGGTCTATTTTAAAATTAAGATACTATATGGAAATGAAAGACATGTATATGATTACTTATTTTCTTAATGATTAATAATATAATAAAATAGATAAGAATAAGCTATACACTAAATATTATTATTGTTAGTTATTGTTATTAGAATAAGTTAGGTGTATTTAGGTTTGATATTAAATCCCTTATCATTCCTATCTACATGAATTATTATTACTTTAAGATAATTAGAAGAACCTGAGATCGTTTAATTATATTTCCTTAACAAAAGATTGAGATTTATTTATCTATTATTATTAAAGATAGTTCATTTATAAAAGTCATAAGAGTGCTGTAGAGTTAGTAATGAGATAGTAAAGACGTAATAGTATTCTTATGCCATTGAGACAGTGTCTTGGAAAGATATTGGCTCAATGTAAATTCAATTACCAATTGTAACTTCACTTCACAGTCTCATGATTTTAGTAAATACTTATTTAATTAGTACATGATATTGAACTATATTAATTTTTGATAAGTTTGTAATAAATCTGATAAGATATAGTTTTATAAAATATATTAAAGATAGTTATACATATTTTAGCCGAGCATAATGATTCAATTGAGCTAGTCATATTATAAATTATATTACATATATCGAGAAGTGAGGGTACAAACGGTAGTTAGGATTTTGGCGCCTAAACGTTTTAGGCTTAGATATTTAGTTAATGATTAGGATACACAATTTTAGGGTTGGTATATGTTAAAGGAATAGAGTGATAGGTATAGATTTGTTAGTAAAAATAGTGTATGGGTTAAAATGTATAATTTAGGAATTAATGATTAGTATATTTATTAAATATAAATAGCTTAGTATTTTTATAATAGTAGTTATAAGTGATTAGATATTAATTGTAAAATTAAAATAAAAATCTTATTAGCAAAGTTATTATATTTTCATGTGGTATCTATAATATGATTATTTAAAAATTAAATACTAAGTTGATTTTAAATTAATAAGCAAATAAATATGTAAATGATGAAAATGTGGCAAATAATTATTTTGTAATATGACCATATCAATTCTTAAGATATTTTAAATGTATATTGAATATAATATATTATGTGCAAATTGTATGTGGATCATAGGTGTGAAGATAATGACATGACACAATTTTGTTATTTGTAGTTATATAATTAGTTTATAATAAATAGTGTAGAGTTTTCAAAGATGATGTTTTGTGATTGTTTGTAGAAGTGAATTGAGTGGAGATGGAAAGGTTGATAGGGAATTATTATTTTTTGAAATATTGATAATAAGTACTGCATACTAATAGAATTGAGTTTTAAAAAATATAGAAATGAATAACTGGGATAAAGATTTAGAAGTTGAGATGTCTAATTTTATTGTTGAGGATAATAATTGTGAGGAGATAAATGAAGGGAAGAAATTAGTAGATTTTGAGACAATATTAGAAAATACTCAAAATATGGATAGTGAAATAGAGGAGGAGGAAGAGATAATTTTTAAAACAGTAGAGAAAGAAGTAGTAAAAACTGAGAAAGATATAGAGAATTTCTCAATGTTTGATTTTATGAAGCATTTTGAATTAATGAGTCAAGGTATTATTAATTCAATGAAAGAGGAGAGTTATAAAAATAGTATTAGATTTGATGCTATTAAAGAAGAAATGAGAAATGAGAGTCATAATATTAAGGAAGAAATGAAAAATGAAAGCCATAAAAATAGTATTAGATTTGATGCTATTAGAGAAGAAATGAGAGAGGAGAGTAATTCTATTAAAGGAGAAATCAGATTTTGTATAAACAATATAAATAAAAAGATTGATGATAATTCTGAAATTGTAAAGAATTTTAAAAAAGAAGTGGAAGATAAAATTAATAATCTGGATATAAAATTTAGTAAAAATGAAGAAGTAGTTGAATCTTGAAAGTTAGAAGTAATAAAAATTGATGATATAAATCAGGAATTGTTGGAAAAAAGATTTTGTGAATTTTCAGAGAGTACGATTAAAAGTTTGAAAGATCAAATAGCAGAATCTATTGATCAATGTAAGATCAATAATAATGATTTAACTTTAAAAATTGATAGCTATAAATTGAAGGTTGATAGTGAGATTTGTGAGGTTAAAAGCCATGTTAATAATGTTAGTGAAGATATTAAAAGTGTTAGGAATGCAATAGTTCAGACTAAAGGAGATATAAAGGATGAAATAGAGAAGGAACTAATTGAAAAATTTAAGGAACTAGATGTTAAAAGAATCGATGAACATAAATATCGATCAAAGGTAGGAGAGAATTTAAAACGTATGCAAAATGATATAAAAGAGCACGCAGGTATGTTTGAGCAAAATAATGATAAGTATAAAGAAATCTTAGATAAAAATTTGGATGAATTTAGGAAGGAACAGAAAGGGTATGTCAAGCAAGTGCTTGAACAAATGGATTTAGAGGGAAATTTTCAACAGATGTATGACCAAATAGAGATTAAAAATGTAAATAATACAAAGACAGAAGTATTAAAAGGGAAAATAAGTGATAAAGCATATGAAGATTATGTTAATTCATCGCGAATAAATAAAATAGAATTGGTAAGGAAGGGTAATAGTAATCAGTCAGAAAATACTGTTGTGAAAGAAATTGATTGTAGACCGAGTAGAGAAGTGGTTAATTGTGAGGGAAATGCAAATAATTCAATGGCTTTACGTTTTATGAAAGTCAAACCATTTAAAGGAGAGTATATGGAAAATCCCTCAGAATTCTTAAATAATTTGGACGAATTGTTTTCCATATGTTCACTGTCAGAAAAAGAAAAAGTGGCAGTTTGTAGCAATCATTTGTATGGAATTGCCAAAGATTGGTGGCAATCACTGTTTGAGAAACCAATAACTTATGGAGACTTTAAGTGTTTTATTGTTGGAAGTTTTTGGAACTCTGATAAACAAGATTGCATTAGATACCAAATTACTCAAGAAAAATACCATATCAGCAAAGGCAGTTATACAAGCTTTTTCAGAAATCAAGCTGTTCGGTTGAAAACATTGACTGCTTGTCCATTATCAGAAGGACAGATTGTAAGAATTGTAAGGCATAACTTACCTAAAAACGTTGAACAGTTGTTGATAGCTGCTGATCGTGATTCAATAGAAGAAGTATCAGAGGTATTAGATGCTCTTGAAGTAGCTGAATTATCTATGGACAATAGATTTAAAGTAAACAAAGATAGAAATAATTATCCGTTAGCAAATATTAATGTTAATACTGGTGTAAGATCTTCTGCAGGATATAAAAGGAGATTTGAGTACAGAGGTAGAGATAGGATGTCTCCACACTTTAAAAAATTTGTTAAATTTGATACATTTAGGGACAGAAATGATGATCAAAATAATCAGCCTTCTACTAGTGGTGTGACCACAATTTTAAAAAGACCAGCTAATAAATCCAGTAGTAAGAAATTAAACTAGAAAGGTCTTTGTATGTTAGTTCCTCTTTGCAAGGACCCGGTGCTAACAAAATGGGGAACGATCAGATGTGGATGCTTAATACTTTAGATCTTGATATTGATTATTTAGAGCCCTTTACTATAGGCGAACCACCTATAACTTATCAATGTCCTATTGTAATTTTATACATAAACAATATCAGAATTGAAATATTAATTGACTCTGGAAGTCAAGCTTCTATATTATCAGAGTCAACATATCAAAATCTGGTGAGTGTAGAAAGGGATATACATACCTTCATTGCCAGTAAAGCAGGTCCAAGTAACTTTAGCAAATGGAAAGAGGACAAAGTTATCAAATAAACAAGTCTGGATTACCTTCAAAATAAATAATACAGAGTATGGGCATGTTTTCTTTATTATGCCTGGGTTAATACATGAAGCCATAATAGGAGCTGACTTCATGATTTTAAATAAATGTCAGATTGATTTTTATAATAAAATTTTTATTTGTAAAGAAGAAAGGCTTAATTTTGAATATTGTATGCATAACCTTTCTAGTCAATTATTATGCATCCAGAACACATTAATTGATGCCAGCATAAAGGCCAAAATTGAACATGTTTATGCAATAAATTCTAAATTGGATGAAAATTTATATCAATTAATGTATAATTTTAAAAATGTCTTTTCTAAAATCCCTGGTATAATAAAGGGATATACCCATAGAATAAAATTGAAGAGTAATGATCCTTTCCATCAAAAGATGTACCCAATTCCTTACCAATATAAGGATGAGGTACAGAGTCAAATTGACAAAATGCTAGAGTGGAATATAATTAAAAAATGCCCTTCTCCTTACGTAAACCCATTGGTTATTGTGAAGAAGAAGGATGGCAGTATTAGAGTATGTTTAGATGCTCGTATGCTAAATAATGTAACTGTGACATTCCTCCACCTATACATGAGCTCTTAACTAAATTTCACAAGAGGTCAATTTTCTCTACATTTGATCTTACAGCTAGTTATTGGCAAATACCACTGCATGAGAATGATCAGCAGTATACAGCATTTCGATTTCAAGGCCAGTCGTATGTTTTCAGACGGATGCCTTTTGGTCTCATTAATAGTGGTGCTGGCTTGATCAGATGTTTAGACATGATTTTTTCGAAACAATTAAAGGAAAAAATCATCATGTATGTGGATGATATAGTTATTGCTTCTGATAGTTTACATGAGCATCTCCAACATTTACAATTATTTTTTACAGAGTGTCAAATACAAAATGTCAAAATTAATATGGAAAAATGTTCAATAGCAGCTAGAGAAATTACTTTTCTAGGTCATTTAATAAATGAGCATGGAATCCAGCCCCATCCTGAAAAGATTGCAGCTATTCAACGTTTTCCCATTCCAAAAACAGTAAAACAATTAAAATCATTTTTTGGATTGTGTAACTATTATAATAGATTCTATAAAAATTTCGCTGAAGATACTATAAATTTGTCTCGGTTATTAAAGAAAACTGAAAAATGGAAGTGGACTGCTGAACATGATAATGAATTTAGTATAATTAAAAGTAAATTTTTAAAACACGTGATTTTAGTGTATCCTGACTTTAATAAAACATTCTATGTGCAGACAGATAGTAGTTACTATGGTCTGGGAGTAGTGTTATATCAGCTCGATGAAAATCAGGTACCTCATGTATTGTACTTCTTAAGCCGACATTTAAGAGGTGCTGAGTTGAATTACACTATTACTGAAAAGGAGACCCTAGCTGTTGTCTGGGCTTTTCAGAAATTACGTCAATTTTTGTTAGGTTCAGAGGTAATTGTGTTGACCGACCATAGAAGCTTGGAGTTTTTAAACAAGAGCTACCTCAGTAATGAGAGACTTGTTAGGTGGATCTTGTATCTCCAGCAATTCAATTATAGAGTTCTCTATATTGAAGGGAGACAGAATATCCCTGCTGATATTCTTAGCCACCACCCTATTTGTCTGATGTCCCAACATCCTAATGCTCAAAGTATAATTATTAGTAGTGTGGATGTAATCAGGGATGAATCTATAGTGGATGATTATAATAATCTCACTATGATTCAAGGTCAGGATCAGAAATTAAATAGAATCATGACTATCCTAAATAATCATGATAATGTAAATAGTAAAAGTAAATATATAAAAAGGATTTTTAGCAAGTATAAGATGTACCAGAATTTACTTATGTATAATTTAAAGTCAAATCAGGGGGAATCATGGAGGATAGTTGTACCTAACTCTATGATTGATAAATTGATAATGTATGTACATTGTAGTTACGGTCACTATGGTGCACCAAAGATTATGTATGTTTTAAAATCTATTTTTTATTGGGATGGAATGTATAAATGTGTCATAAGGAAAATTAAAACATGTTCTACTTGCTTAAAGTCTAAATATTGTAATAAATCGTATGTAGGTGTTATGCAGTCTATTATTCCAGATCGAGCTAATGAATTATTAGCAATTGATTTTTACGAGCCTCTCCTACCATTTAAACAACAGAAATTTATTTTGGTAGCCTATGATGTTTTTAGCAAATTTGTATCAGCGTATCCTGTGCCTAAAACTAGTGCACATTTTGTAATAAAATGCATGCTTAATTATCAATTTCCATTAGTAGGAAAACCAAAAATCATACTTACAGATCATGCTACAGCTTTTATATCGGGTAGGTGGAATGAATAGATTAAAGATCTAAACCTCAAACATGTTATGAGCTCCATAAGAAACCCTCAGTCTAATCCTTGTGAACATGTTATGCGGGAGCTTAGTCGATTATTTAGGGTGTATGTAGCTGATAATCATAAGAAATGGGTTCATAATCTCCCAGAGGTTATTAACTATATTAATAGTACGTATAATGAATCCACTGGTTTCACTCCTATTCGTTTGCATTATGGTAGACATGAACCATTATTGATTAAAACGCCTATACCAATTGTAAGAGAACAAATTAATAGGGATGAAGATAATAATCAAGCTAAAATAAAGCTTCATATTATGGGTGCAAAAAGAGTAAAGAAATCCCATAATAAACCACATCCATTTAAAATTAATGATTTAGTTCTAGTTAGAACACCCCATGTTAGCAACCTTCAAAGAAATCAGTTCAAAAAATTTCTTAGTCTATATGAGGGTCCATATAGAATATCTTGCAAAGTAGGTGAAAATGCATTTATGTTAACCACACCAGATGGTGAGAAAGGAACTTATAATGCAAGAAGTTTAATTCCATATCCTTCTGAAGTGTGAATTACAATTTTCAAAGGATGTATTGTGGGTAAAGATTTTAGTGTGGTGTTCAGATATTATATTTTTATATAATGAAATAATTTATTATCAAGCCAGTAAATGTTAATTTAGGAAGAAATGAATATGATAAAAGTGAGTAGATCTTATAAAAGATCAATTTATGAAAAGAGTTATGGATTAATTTAAGAATTTTCATAAATATTGTAGTAGTGATTATAAGATTAATAAATCTTCAGGGATAAAGTTAATCTCTTTAGATGAAAAGTGTCTAAATTTATTAGATAATGATTCATTAAAGCTGCTAATGAAACTAGCAATAAGTTTGGAAGTAAAATACAAAAATGTGATTTAAAAGATAGTGTTAAATATAGAAATATGTATTTATAGTTTAATTTGTGTAAAAGGTGTTATTTAAAGGAATTTAAACATATGATATTTCATAGTAAGATTAGGGAAATAAAAATGACCTAATTAAAGATATAAGTAAAAGAAAAGTGAGACTTAATTTTATAAAGTAAAAGAGAGTTATGATGATTTTATTTAAAATGTTTTTTTTTTTTTTGGTTGAGATTTTAATGTGAAGTTCCAGTGCTTTATAAAATTTCATGTTAAAGTGATTGATTATGATATTTAATGATATGAAAAATGAAGATGTTAATTGTAGATTAATGAAGATGAAGGTAGATGGTTAATTTAAAATTTTTATCCAAAGAAGGAGGATATGTGCCCTTTTGTATGGGTCTCCATAAATTGTTGTGTCAATCTATTAAAAAATTTTAAATTTAATATATATTTAGCTATATGATGTTAGTTTTATTTATAACAATCTTTCAAAAAGTGTAATTAAAGTAATTCATGAGTATTTGATATGTGAAGATTGTGCTGATGTTTGAGAGATGTTTCAATGGGAATGATAATGATATATGGTTGGGAAAACTGGCCATGATCAATACTGCATTAATAAATTTAATAAATAAATGTTTAAAGTTAAAGCTTTAAAAGACAAGTTAAAATTAAATGCATATATTTATTGTTGATAAAAATTAATATTTAATAAATGAATATAAATATTTTAATTATTAGTAGTACATAATAGAAAATTAATATTTGATTTTAATAATATCGAATTATTATTTTAAAAACTGTTATAATATATTATTTATTTTAAAAATATTTATTTTTAAAAAATGAATTGTTAGTTTATTTTTAGATTATTACAAGCATTTGTAGCTTTGTTGTAAAGAACATATGTTAATTAGACACATACACACATGCTTGGGAGTTTTTTTTTTTAGTAAAGTTGCAAATATATTTTAAAATTCTGTTATAAAAATTTATAAGTATTATATTGGCTATCACGAGATAAAAATAAAAATAATTAATGTGAAATATTAAATCTGATTTTTAAAATACTGTTTAAAAAAATAACGAATAAAAAATAGACTTAGTTTGTTTATAAAAATAATCTTATAAAAGTTAAAAGTGAAATAGAGTAAGAAAGAATATTTAAAAAAAATGTTTAATGGATTTAAATAAACGATAAAGATTAATTTAAGAATTTAATAATGTGATAAATAATAAATATTAAATACGTCATTATTTATTTTTAATTCTGTCTTGTTGGTAAAATATGTAAATAAGCTAGCAAGTTGATTGTTTAATTTACCAATCAAGTGGGGAGTTTCTTCCGGTATAAAACCAAGGTTCAATTGTTTGGAGGGGGATTGTGATTGAAATTCTTAAAGTAAAAGTGTGCTATTAGAAATAGCTAAGTAATTATAGACGCTCTCAAAATCGTTTTAAAATTATAAGAGAGTAATTTTTAAAAAATAATTTATAAAAGTTACCGATAAATATGCAGTGCTAATTTTAATTATAATTTCCTATTGATCGTTTCGATCGAAGCTCAATTTACTATCAAATAGTCATGAAAACTTCGAATAAGGATAAAATGTATTGGAGACTTTATGCTAAAAATTTAACAGACGCTGGATTAACTAGGAGAGTTACTAGATGCATAAAAGTAATATATTGGACCTTATATAATTTTAAAAGCTGATGGTAATTAATTTTATAAAACAGATATTTAAAAGAATGAGAAATACTTCTTTATGAAGCAAGTATTTGTAAATTATAAATCTAAGTATATATCTTGGTAAAGATATGGTATGTAACAGTAATTGTATAAATATTTGCCTTGTTAAGTCTTTATGTTTTAAAAGACAAAATTTTGACAGTTTAAAAGGCAAATAAATTGGAAATTTAATGGGTAAAGAAGTACCTATAAATGAAATTATTATATTAGTAAAGTCTGAACGCAGGTCATACAGAAGAATATAAAATTAATCTTACCTAAATATTTGTTAAGGAATGTGCAAATCAAATATACGTGGATATCCAAATCAATTAAAAATAATTAAATAAGAACTTTGTAAATTATAGACTAATTCTAAAAAATAATAACTTTTAAATAATAATATATTTTTTTTCCCTTAAAAAAGAAATGACTCCGGATCCCATAAACTATTTTAATTTTATTTTGTTTTATGGTGAAACTGACTTTTAATTTTATTTAAAAAAAAAAAGAACGTTTTTCATTTTTTTCATAAAAACTTTTAAAAACACGTGATGTACCGGAAAAGGAAGTAATGTTTGGTGAAAATTTGTGCCTAGGAAAAAGAACAATGATAGGTGAAAGAAGACACTGTTGGATGTTATGTAATATGTTTTTTATTTATTAACTAACATAAATATTTAATTAATTATTGATTTATTAAAGATAGGAAAGGTACATTTACATTTTTTTTTTTAAAAAAAAAAGCTAAATATCAATCTAACATTTCATTGCATAAAGTTTATTTTATAATTATACAACACGTAATATTTTAAAGAATAATTGTTGAGTGTAAATGTGAAATTATTTTGTAAAACTGTTATCCTGGAGGACATCGTGTAACGGACTGTACATTGAAGTATCATTTATGGTAAAAATTATGCAATAATAATAATTTGATGTATTTGCTATGTTTTCTTTAGATCAACCAAATGTTATTTGATTGTTGAATGAATGTATTAATATTTAAATAATATACATGCATAAGATTAATAATAGCAGTTTTATTTTAATATGCATACTTTAAATTGATGATGTAAATTTAGTACAACGTAATATGAGAACCTAAAATAATTATATGATTCTTTCGTGAATAAATTTAATGTTTTGTTACAATATTAGGAATTAGATTTATTATATTAGTGTAAGTTATTTATTTTCTTTTCAAGTTAGTAAGAGGTATATAAAATCTATATTTTATTTTTTATTTTTATTAGATAAGTAAGTTAATTTTACATAGAAATTTATATTTTGATTGAAGGCTTATCGTATATAGATGATGAGGTATAAGAGATTTTTGGATAAATATTTTTTTTTTTTTAATTGATCATCTATTTTTCTGAAGTTAAATAAGGTTAAAATGACTTTTGTAGATAGAAGTTTATTAGGAAGAAATAAGAATAGCAAGTAAAGAAAAGTAATGATTTAAATAGAAAAGAATCATAGAATTTTATTTAATATAATACGTTATAAAATTTGAAATTGTTGAATAATTTAAAATATTATTTTAAAAGAACATATACGTATTGCATATTTTGGTAAGACATGTAGTATGAAATCACATCGGAATGACATAAATAATTATAATCAATAATTGTTATTATATTACAAAGTTATATCAGTTTATACATTAATTGATCTTTGAGTAATATTAATAGTAAATATATTACATACTAGTACATTATAATATAAATAGTAGTAAGACTTAAGTGAAATAGCATTTTAATTATTAAAGTCTGTTTATTTATGTATATGCTACATGAATGATATTTTACATAAAACCTTTTCTTGTATTAATTTAGGACAAATGATGTTTATTAAAATTTAAAGTCATAAACTTAATTAAATGTTATTGATAGAACATTTAAAAAAATGTATAAATTATCTATTTATGATTATGGAAATAGTAACAATGTAAAAAATCTTGTATTATTATTTTTATTTTATTTTCTTTGGTTTCCACTGTAAATGTAAATAGTGTAAATAAGTTATTTGTTAAAGTTGATGTAAATAAATTTGTTTAAGTTGTTTAAAAGTGTATCGAATTCATTATTTTACACCACAGCATTTGACAGCAGATAATTTGAATAAACATAATATTTGCACAATATGAATTTATTATTTTATTATTTGAGAAAGAAACACAATATTTTCTTAATATAATTTATAGAAATTGATTGACATTAACATATAATATTACAATGGTCAAAATGTAATTATAATGCACAATATAAGAATATAATATTATTTATTGCCACAGATGGTTAAATTATAAGATTTTGGTCTATTTTAAAATTAAGATACTATATGGAAATGAAAGACATGTATATGATTACTTATTTTCTTAATGATTAATAGTATAATAAAATAGATAAGATTAAGCTATACACTAAAGATTATTATTGTTAGTTATTGTTATTAGAATAAGTTAGGTGTATTTAGGTTTGATATTAAATCCCTTATCATTCCTATCTACATGAATTATTATTACTTTAAGATAATTAGAAGAACCTGAGATTGTTTAATTATATTTCCTTAACAAAAGATTGAGATTTATTTATCTATTATTATTAAAGATAGTTCATTTATAAAAGTCATAAGAGTGCTGTAGAGTTAGTAATGAGATAGTAAAGAAGTAATAGTATTCTTATGCCATTGAGACAGTGTCTTGGAAAGACATTGGCTCAATGTAAATTCAATTACCAATTGTAACTTCACTTCACAGTCTCATGATTTTAGTAAATACTTATTTAATTAGTACATGATATTGAACTATATTAATTTTTGATAAGTTTGTAATAAATCTGATAAGATATAGTTTTATAAAATATATTAAAGATAGTTATACATATTTTAGCCGAGCATAATGATTCAATTGAGCTAGTCATATTATAAATTATATTACATATTACGAGAAGTGAGGGTACAATATTGATATATATATATATTATTTAGTTGTCACATCAGTGGTGAAATAATATAAGGAAATGATAATAATAATCGTATAGAAAAATAAATAATTCAACAATATAAAAACTATACATAACATAAATATACACATAACTTATTTACGGTAGGTAGATTAATACAAAAAATGACATAGGTTAATGAAAAAAACAATTATGATTAGGAAAAAAAAAATAGAGGTGTAAATTTATAACTATCTTGACAATATATATATATATATATAATCATTATTACTTCTCGTCTTTGTGTAATATTATTTTCTCTTTTGTTTTTGTCCATTATATATTTCCTCTAAGACCGTAGTTATACAAAAATCTAACACATTGTTCCAGTGAGAAGAATTCTTTGAGATAAATGATCTTCCTTAGATTTGTTTAATGAGTTTAAAAATATATAGCTCATTTATTCACAGAGTTTTAAAGTGAATTTATTTTTTGTTCAAGGAGTTTTAAACAAAATGAGTTTCCAATTTTTTTGCGATATTGAAATGAGTTCTCAATATAGTGCTTATTCATATGCAAATTTATGATTAAACTATTTTATCCATTTCGGTTTGAAAACAAATATGAAAATTTCCATATAACTAAATGGGTTGTGAAATCCTGCAATGATCAATCCTAGGTTGCTGTGCTTTTTGGGGAATCTCTTTTCATTTTGTTTTACACTTATGATAAAACTATCGGGAGGTAATTCTGCAGATAGAACAAATTTATTTTTGAACACCATGTGATCAGTAAATGAATTACAACAGCTTTCTTCGCAGATCATTTGTTAAAAATGTATTTTACAGATTTTACATAGCTGATTTATAATACACAATTTTTGACTTTTCAAATTCTAGATTAGATTTGTGAACCAATGGATTTTATAATAAAATAATCGGTGAATCCATGCTACTGTAAATTGTTATATCATTTACAGAATGTAGAGTTATTGATGTTTTTAATGACACCATTGTCGAGTTATCCAACGCAATTATTTTACTCCACTTCTGTATAAAGTATTTTTAATAATCAATTCAACAAATACCATCTCCTCATGCTCATTGTTCCTATTTTCTGTTTAAAAATCAAAAGCAGAAAAGTGATAGAAGTATTAATCATCGAAAATATAAAAACGAAAAGAAAAAAACAATATTTTTTTGATTTTTTTTTAATAATACAAACATTAGGAAATTTTGCATTTTATAATTGAAACATAAATAAAATTTTTAGCAGCAAATTTACAACTTTTATATAAGTTTTTTAATCTTTTTCTGTTTTTACCAAAACTAACTACTTAATAAACTCTATCTATTTATTAATTCTGTACCCAATGTTGGCTTTTGTTTAATGCTTTTAAAAAGTGACACAATCCCTCGAAAAACACTTCATTTACTAAAATTTTACCATGAAGAAGAAAATGGTGTTAGTTATCCTATTCTAATTGTTATAATTGAATTTTTTAAAAGAAAGGTTTAGAAATCAAATGCCGGTAATTATTAAATTTCATATTTGATATTTACAATTAATACTTAAAGTTAGTATGCACAGCTACGATATATACATATTCATTTTAATAATTTATACATAGAATTAATTTTGTAGTGAGTATTTTTATTATTATAACTTAAAATTGAAATAAAAATATAAATTATTAACCTGTTATTGAAGGCGAAGTTATATGAATTTCTAATATAAATGAAATAAAATGAATAATAAAATAAAACAAATATCAACCATTGAGGTATCCTTGTAAAGTAACATAATAGAAATTTACCTGGAGTGATTGTAGGGATAGTAACAGTTCCTAAAAGCAAACGTTAAGACACAATAATAATCTTTTACGAATTCTCAATATGTAAAATGTATTTTATTTTAAATAATCAAGAGATATTTCTAATAATAAAAACAAAAGAAATATATCTCTTTTATAGTTTAACTAAATAATATATGTATATATAAATAAATTTGTATTGTTCCCCTCCATGACATTTATTTCTTCCTACTTTATTTTACTATTTTATCAAAAGTTCCTACTAAGTCAGAATTTCTATGTAATAGTCAATTCTCAAAGTTCAGTTTGTATTTACACTCCTCGATTGTTTCACACATCTAACTATATTGTTAAATGAATTTACGAAAATTTAAATTTTATTTATAACTTCCTAAATTTACTGATCATTAGTATTAGCTTCTCCAATTGTATATAAAATATTCTGTTGATGACTTCTTCCACTTATTTTTAGATGAAAATGGCTTGAACAATATCATTTTAAATTTCATGGGAATGGGATAATAAAAACGGTATTGTCATAAAGGCAGTTATAAGTTACAAATAGTTCTGGCGCTGTGTAACAAAGAACAATTCAATTAAAAATAAAGGGTATTGTATGGGAAACTTCAGAATAATGTACAAAAGTAATCATAATAATCGCAGATGAAGTCTATGAAGAGATTATCATGGGATGAATATTATTGATATTTATAAAATAATAAAATTAAGGTTTTTTTTTTTATAAAAGGAACTAGGTTAATATGAAAACACAACCATTGTTGATATCTGATATGTCATTGAATTAAAGTTAAAGTTTGTAAAGTCAGAATAACACGTTATTTCATAATAACAATGTACTAATAAAATATATTCCAAAGAATAAGTTATAAATACAATTGAATGTAAGTTTACTCAGATAACTTAAATTTTAATAGGATATAAGGGAGGTAAACATATATTTCTAATTACATTCTACATAATAAGTATGTATATAATTTCATGTAATTGATATTATTGTGGCTGTTTAAAGATTAAAAAAAGGTATTTATTTTTTTGACCATGCAAGCCACTTGATGGCATTGTCTCTAGCCAAAACCACATCAATATGACATTTTGAGGGCATTTAAGTTTACTAGTAAAAACTGCTTTATGATGCCCTTTAAATTTTCCTGTAAAACTGCCTTTACATGACCTGTAACTACTAAGTTTAGTGTTGTTTGTGAATTTATCACAAACCTCATCTGCCTAGAAAAATACACCTGCCTAGCATAGTACATATTGTGACATTTTGTTTGACTATTTTTTCGAACATTTGAATTAGTTTTTTTTTTTTTGTGGTATCATTTACAAATATGTTTTTTTAAATGTCAATGTTAATTAAAAATATTGATTGAAATTTGTGCATTTTACAAATGAACTGTCTTAAAATTTGTTTTAATAATTGTCTTTTTCATTCTTTTTTGGAACAAAGTTAGGAATGTTGTCAAGTGTGATTTTATTATATCTTACGAATCATCATGCTCTTTTCGAGAACACTGTATTGTTTCTCCAAATGGGAGTTTCTGCCCATGAGCCTGCTAATTTTAGCCAATTGCCAATCATAAATAAGGAGGTGGTATTATTTTTGCAAGATAAAAACATTATACCCTCTCTTAAAAATATGTTTGTGGATGAGACGTTATTAAAGAAAGTGCAAATATACACCTTAGAATGTGAGTCAATGCCATGCCATTGAAGGTGTTCAATACACAGGCAGATGTGGTTCAAGGGCTCTAAAATACCTCTTGTGAAAGTGTTGAGGCTTGTCTATTTGTGGAGCCATGACAAACTAACCATCAAAAGGGCCAGAAAAGAATTGGAACTATCCATCTGTGCTATCATCAAGTGGTCATGTGGGCTTTGTGAGCTCTGCAGAGAAAGAATTTCATTTGTTCCCTGCTATCAAATCAGAAGGACAGGCTGTATTGTCGAGATTGATGGAACTATGTTTTCAAAGAGAAAAAACTATCAGGGTTTAATGCTCCCACAGCAATAGATTTTCAGTGGTATGTGTAGAAAGACAATGAAATATTTTGTTGTTGTGTTTCCATAACATTCTGCTGAAAACCTTTTAAAGTGCATCATAGAAAACATTAAACCTGGCTCCATAATCTTCTCTGATTATTGGAAGGGGTAACAAACCACTGATCTTGAGGTTTCTGGCTTGAAACATCTCTGAGTCAATCTTAACTACAATTTTGTAGATCCCAAAACATAGAGTGTCTGTGGGGATTGTTGAATTGTAAAAAGCAGTTGTTCCAGGTTAGCGGGTTTGCTTCCCAACTGATGCTATGACACATGGAGAAAAAATCAATGACAGTGAGGCATGCTTCATCATCTCACGAATGAGTACTTGTCTGAATTTATGTGGAGGCATCTGCACAAGAGGGAAGATTTGTTTGTACATATGCTTAAAGAAATGGTTATTAATGAATGATATGGAGTGTTGTTTTATTTTTTAGCAATATTTTTTGTGGGTTATTTGAAATTCACTTTACTTTTTGTTATTCAAATGTTTGTAAATATTGACATTAAAGTTTGTTGATGTTAATTTAAAAAATAAATGTTTTAATTTTTTTAAATAATTGGGGTTTGTCTGTATTTTTTACTACTTTTTAAAGTCATGAAAAAGGTGTTTTTTCCCTATAATCTATTGACTACTTATTGATATAAATAAAAGATTTTAATTATGCATTAACCAGAAGCCAATTTCTCTTTTTTCAAAATAAAAAAAAAACATGAAAAATAATTTAATTAGGCCAAAAGAAGTCCAAAAAAGAATTAAAAGTGATATTTTTAAAAAAAGGAAATTACACCAAAACAACTTTTAAAAATAGGTCAATTAAAAAAAATGCAATTTAAATATTAAGAATAATTTAATTAGGTCAATCAAAGTCATAAAATAAGCAAAAGAATCATATATGACATTTAAAAAAAGTAAAATAGCAAAATATTTGTAATTTAATAACATGAAAGATTTAATTGAATAACATGGAATAAGCAAGGAAACGAAATATTTATGTGTATTAAACAGTATAAAGCGCCATCAAGTGACTTGTATAGTCAAAAAATAACTACTAAAAAGAGTATATTAACCTGTTGTTGCAGAGGTAGTAATAGAAGTTTCTATAAAAAAACAAAAAAATAAATAAAAGTATAAACAAATTTACATAAACCTTATATACATCAATAAAATTAAGGAGTATATATTAAGATAATGTTATTGTAAGCTTGAAATAATTTTAAAAAATAACAATTGAGAAACAATTTTTTGTCATTTAATAAATGATATTTGAAATTAATTTATGTCCGAATAAATATAAATTATTGATAATAATGACAAAAAAGTGATATATATATTCTATACTTCAGGCTAATTATAGACATATAATTATATACATATATAAGTTGAAATTTATTTCTTTTTAATATATATATAATAGACATATTTTGCGGGTTCATCCGTGTTAAAAAATTTAAATATTGCATTGGTATATCAATATTTAAATTTTTTAACATGGATGAACTTGCAAAATATGTCTTTTATATATGCAACCTGTGAAAATCTTTATATCAACATATATATATATATATATATATATTCTAAACAATGGTAAACAATTTATAATATTATATAAATAAAAACTCATAAAGAAATATTTTCGATTATATTCATAATTATTTTCAACTCAACTTTCAATTCCATTTTGAAAGTTGAGTTGAAAATGATTATGAATATAATCGAAAATATTTCTTTATGAGTTTTTATTTATATAATATTATAAATTGTTTACCGTTGTTAGGAATATATTTAAGTTTTGTTATTGTATTATTAATATTAGCAGACATTTATTTTGTTTTATATATATATATATATATATATATATATATATATAAACATAAATGTAAGTCATCTTTTACTATATATATATATATATATATATAGTAAAAGATGACTTACAACCAACAATCACACTACTGTATGAAGAGAGTTTGGCCTTGTTTAATAACAATTATATGCTAGTATAAGAGAGAGCGATCATGTGATGTTTAGTGGTTTATCACCAATCCTGCCTAATAGGATAATGGTGGCTGTGGTTGGTAAGGAGCCAAAGACACCAAAATGTATGGGTGCTAAACTGAGTTCAGACCCATATGACTATATAAGCTATTGAGATTAGATTAAAAATATCATATTTTCATTCTCATAGTTTTGTAGTTAAGTAGAGTTAAAAGGTGGCAGCTGGAGGGTTGCATTAGATCCTAAAATCTAGGTGCAGTGCTCTCAGATCCAAGGCTTCACACTGACGAAGGCCACAAGCCAGAAACTAGTCTGGGAATATTGGATGAGTAGGCACTGGATAGGTATTTTATGCACAAGCCTTCTGGCATCAATTGATTACTCTGATTGGCACAGGGTGGCACTACTGTATGGAGTTATGCCTTGTTTAATAACAAGATTGAAGTTAAGGATGAACTTCAAGCCATTCATAGAGAATTGGATCATTTTTCTATTACATGGGATAGAGAAGTTGTAATACCCAATGAGGATGAAGAAATGCTAAATCGCCATTTGGACCAACTTGGAAACAAGTTAACATCTTTACAAACTGTCACATCCACCATGTTATCTCACAGCAGAGTGATGACATAGAGAATTATCATAGCACTGTTGAAATGATGGAACTTAATATGCCAACCATAGAAAGAAAGATGGATAAAAGTAAAACAGAGATTCTTCATAACACAAAATCATTGGCAATATCAAGAGAAATCCTGTGCAATGTACAATGTCAGATAGAAAACTCATACCAATTGATACCTCCACATATGAATAACATGGAATACAAGTTAGATTGGGAACATCAGGAGCCTAGAGAAGAACATTCTGATATTTTTGAATATCAAGAAAAATTGAACCCCCATGATCATCTGATGGACAACAAGTCAATCAAATGGGAAAAAGTTCATAACTGCTGAGTTGGAAGAAATAATCCAAAATACTTCACAAGCCAGTTCTAAAAACCATATACTGAACATAGACATTAACATGTCATGAGTTGGAAGCATTATGTATGAAAACATTTAAGAAGATACAAATGCAGATGGATTGGATTTATATTTGGAATCATTGCACTGCATTCATAGGCACAATCAAAAGCACAAATATGTCACTGGAGAACTAAGTGACAATCATCAAAATGAAGCATTACCAATCATAATGGCTGTCACAAGAGATTGTTTTCATAGAACAATTGTGGATGAAGACAAAGTGCAATCAGTATATTTTATCATCTTAAATGTGTATCATGGCACATTAATTCTTTATTTGAAGTATTGATGACCAAAATATTAAAAATTATCAGGCAATGATGGAAAATAACCCACCACAATCAATTAAACCGAAATGTTTCTGGTACCAGAAGTTGTCCAATACATATGAAGGCCCATTCACATTCATTAAGCATGTGAATGACAATGCTTAGAAGGAAAAGCACATGATAGCGAAGGATCTTCAAATATTGCAGACGACTGAAACACAAAAATGGACTATGTACTGTAATTCAATCCATTATCTTACTAAAGAAAGAAAATGAACATGTAAATACAGAAAATTTTGAAAATGTTGTGGGTATCATTGTTATGAATGGAAATACCTACATGTTGTAACAAACTTTAGATTTAATTATTCCTCCTGTATATGAAATATAAGCTTGTTACAGCACTTAGTGGAAAATAAGTGGTAAAATAACAGAAACAAATTCTAAGACTGAATAATAAATTATTTAATATTCCTTGTAGATTGTTTTCAAATAGTTATGGTTATAAGGAATACAAAATTGTAGCCATAAAAATCATAATAGATAAAAAAGGATATATTACAAACTCAAAGGTGACTTACTATAAAAAAAATCCCAGAAATCAGAATGTAAAAAGATCGAAACATGAATTCAGAATTGAAGATGGAGTGCTAATAAAAACTCCACATCTTAGTAAACTGCAGGAAGCAAGTATAATAAGTTTAGTAATATATATGAGGGACCATAAAACATCATTAAGCAAACAGGTCCCAATGCATTTTGAGTAAACCAATCAGGAGAGGTCTGAGGCACCTATAAGCCTGTAACTTAAAGTCTTATTTTGAATGTTAATAACAATTCAGAATAATATAAGGAAAATGTTAACATAGCTGAGATATAGAAAAACTGGGCAAACTTTGTAACAATAGCAGGTGCAATTTATTATATATATATATATATATATATATATATATATATATATATATATATATATATATATATATATATATATATATATATATATTGAAGCATTCAGTGTGTTTGCACACACAGAGCTTCATGTTAGTTGTTGGAAATAGCATACATCTATAGATTCTTAAAGCTCAAATATCTAATTTTTCATTTTTATTTGTTTGTATGCATATCTTGACGAATGAGAGGGCTCATGTATATATATTGTTTTATTGAAATGCATTTTTTATATATATTTAGAAAGAAAAATATATTTCCATTGTCTTATATATTTGACCTAAAGGTGATTCTTTCCTTGCGAATAACATTTTGATGATTCTGTTTTTTTCTTAAACATTCCGAAAAATGTAGTTGGATGTAAGTGTGAATTTATTTTCTCACCCTTGAGACCATTAAAAAGCAAGTAAGATTTTCATACCTTGGTGTAATCATAACAGGATTGAGTCACCTGTTTTAGATAAAAGATCAACTCAGCTGGTTACATGGAAATGTTAAATTATTTTCTTATCTTTAAACTGATTTAAATCAAAGATCAATCATGTGGTCTGTTTTTATTTCTAACCAAGGCAGTTATAGTATGGGTGTTAAAAAATATATAGAAAACAAAGAGTGGCTTAGTAAAAGTTTTTATAAATACTGGGCTAAATTTTCGAGAGGGCTCAGTCAAAGTCAAAGAACCAAGACATAAAACTCAAGCAGTCAGAGAATAAAAATAAAATTGTTGGCAGTAAAAAAAAGTTTGTGCTTTTTAAAGCAAAAGTTTTGAGAGAAAAGTGATTCTCAACTACTAGAGCAATTGAATATATTTAAGCTAAGAAGAGATCCTCACGATGATTTGTGAGTAGGACAAATGTACTTTTCCCTTCTCGAAAAATCTCCAGAAAAATGCATCTAAAGAAGTGGAAGAAAGACAATTGACCCCATGGTGCTGATATGAAAGAAGATGGAGAACCAACATTGAAGCCGGTCTATCCTGAGTCCAGTAAAGCCCAAGGTTGACCCTGACAATGAGTGAACTAGTAGGAAAATATCTGCCTCAAGCAAAGTGACACCATAATCTATCACAAGTATAAACTATCTATCATTAAAAAAATATTTATATCTTAAGAATGCCTTCTATAAAAATTTGAACCTTTAATTTCCTCAGATCTATAAAATTAGTAAAAGACTTTCTTAAAGAGATGTGTTTCAAAAGGATGGTTATATATATATATATATATATATATATATATATATATATATATATATATATATATATATATATATATATATATATATATATATATATATATATATATATATATATATATATATATATATATATTGTGCCATTACAATTTGGTCACCAGCCAAATTTATAGTAATGTGCATGTAGAAAAGGTCAAACAAAATCATCATCACATTTTTATATAACCATAAAAGGAGCTGTAGGGCATCCTAGTTCAAACCCTTCCAGATCAAAATTTCAAAAGCTTTAAACAGAAAGAGAGTGGGACAACAATCATATACTTTATTTGTTTGTGTGTTGATAGAAAGGTAATACACACATTTAAACTATTTAATATTTAAATTTTCTGTTAAAAAGCAAAGTTATAATGCATACATATAGGCAATGTATGTGTAAATTATTTAATTGTTTTATATTTCAAATATTCAACATTTTAACTTTCTTTAAAACTAACCTATGCTTGATCAATTCTAATATTTTATTCTATACTTTTATTTTGCTTTTCTTTAATTATAATTGGGATTTAAAAGTTACAGATTTAATTAAATAATTGGGTTATAATCACTAAGCTAGCAATTATAGTATTTAAGGTTAGTTTATGAATGATTTGAAAGAATGAAGGATGTGTGTACATTACATACAAAAATTTACATTTCCTAAATATTGAAAGAAAAGAAAGTATTAAATCTGTCAAATTATTTTTTTTGTACAATTGTTTGTTAAAAGAGGAAATCTGTTTAATCAGATATCGATCTTTGTAGCAATTTTTTTTTTGTAAATGATTGTTTCACTTTGGAATCTTATAATGAGTCAGAACTATGATTTTTGAAATTGTCTTATCAAGATCTAAAGAAAGAAGCTCAAAGATTTGAAGTGTTACCTGGATGTTAAAGGAAAAAAAAGAAAAAGAAAAGAAAGGAAATAAGGATTGAGTCTATTTTTTTTTTTTTAAACAAAAGTGTCTGGAAAAAGGATTAAACTTTTCAGTTGAAAAATCATTTAGTGGAAAAATAAATTAGAGATCTAATTAAAACAAATTTGTCCAAAAATAGCAAGTGATGCTATCTCTGATTGGTTAAGTTAGCTAAAAAATTGGATATAAAAAGCTGTCTTGAATTATTATGAATATTATTGTGATTGATTCAGATTATTAAACTATAATATTGAACGTTGAAAATATAAGAAATGGCTTGCTAGAAAAATTATATGTATGTCCCCTCGGTTCCGGACCATCTGGGGAAGCTGCACATCACATAGGAAAGGAAAGATGTTGTGTCTAAAATAATATTCTACACCTTTCAACTGACCAGAGAAATAAGATGTTTTTAATATAAGGAAGAAAGCATTCACCTGCATTCAAAGAAGATGAATTAATCTACTGATAAATATTAATCATCAAGTCCAATTAATTGTTACAACAACTGATTGTAAACTCAAGAAAATTTACAAATGGGAAAACAACTGCTGTATTTCATCCACATGCTTGACAGGAAGAGAAGAAGATTTAATATAATGATTTCCAAATTGTCCACTAAAGCAAATAACCTCACTAGAGTCATCATCATTAAATAGTTATACACCTCAAGAAAGAGATTGTTCCCACATAAAACAGAAATAGTAGCTGCAGAAATATAGACAAGTTTGAACCCTTGGAAATTCGCCACAAACAAAAGATCGGTAATATGACTTTTTATATCTATTTTCTTTATGATATCAGTCTTAAGAAACATTTTAGCGATAAAGTGGTATATTTTATTTAAAGAACTTTTAAAGACTATTCAGATCGATTAAAACAAGAATGTCTTACTAATAATAACTTTGAGCTTCATAAATGACCTTGAAAGTATGAAAATTATTTGTTTATTAATTTTACAATATTAATGTGTAAAACAATTTTTTTTTTATGGTGTTATGATTTTAGTTTTAACTGATATATTATTATTATTTTGGTTTTTAATAATATTTTGTTGTTATGGGATAAAACACGCACATACATAATAATATTTTTATATGTGTATAATTGGGAGTGAATGTGAAATAATGAGTAGTATTAGAATATTAGATTATTTTGTTTCAAGTTCAGTATAGATTTCAGCGCTTGGAAGGGAGGGGGAGAAAATAATTTAAAACTCTTCTCTAAAACTTGCTTTTTCAATTTTACTAACATTTTTTTTTACATTCTATTTACATGTTGGATTTTAAAGTATGTGTGCTAATGAGCAGATAATATTTTTTTTTAAATACTTTTCTCATGGAGTGAAAATCATGGTCAATGGGATGTCCAACTTACTACAAAATACATTTGAAGGGAAAGGGGGAAGAATGTGAAATTAATCTGAGGATTGTAATATAATCAATTATTATTATTATTATTCATGTCAATTTTCATATTTATCTAGAAATTTTATGTATATGTTAGAACTGTAGTAATAAATATGAGTTTGTTTTATTAAACGAGGCGTATATATTTCATTAATTGTAGTCTTGTTAAGTGTGATTATTCATCATCATCAATGGTTGAATATTAGTTATTTAAGATATAAGTAAATATGCTAAAATTAAGCAATAATTATGAATTTCTTTATAAAAATTAGTTTTATGTTTAGGCTTAGTCCTAGAGCTGTAGTTGAAACCCTTGTCATTATCGTTATTGTTATCATCATCATCATCGTCAATGTTTTAATTAATGATCTGTTTAACTGTTTAAAGGCCATAAATAAATATTGATTTTATAATATTTAGTGATCTCTTAGTATTATTATAACCACATCCCATCATCTATTTCATGCAAGGATGAGTGAATTGCCATCCTAAATTAGTTATATATAATCTGAGCTAGTAAACTTATAAAAACATTGAAACACATTTGTTATGCTAAGATCTGAGAAATGATTATGTCTAATATACTCCGCTTTGGTTTAAAGATGTTTTACTTTTACCAAACTATTAGTGCTTATAGTGATATGGCTCAAAAAGCAAAATCTCTCATTTTTATTAGAAATACAGTACCAAAAAGGGATTCAAACCCGGTACATGTGAAAGGTTATCAGATATAACCGTGTCTAGATTCAGATAATCTAGTGGCGCCCTGCTAGACCATATTCACTTAGTATTTGTTTAAACATGCACTTAACATCAAACCAAGGAATGAAAGTGGATAAAACCTACTGCCTGTATACCTGAGTTATATTTTATTGAATTACTAGTGTACTCACTTCACGTGATTTTCATATAATACTTGTTATAATACTGGTTATTAATAATTTGATTAACCTTTAATCTTGATATTTGGACTCCTTTAAATATTTATTATGTTACAATATATATATATATATATATATATATATATATATATATATGTATACATAGATATGTTTCAAAAAGGAGTTATATATATATATATATATATATATATATATGAGTGTTTTAGTTTTTTGACTATCTTAAAAAATGTGTGTTTCAAAAAAGACAGTGATAGTTTTTTATTATTATTATTATTGCTTTTGACAAGTCAATTTAAATTATAACTAGATTACTTGTTAATGGTTAAAACAAACAAAAAGTGTAATGTATAATTCTAAGTGGAACAAAAGATTGTTATAGAGTTTATAATTGCAGCTTTTATATATTTTATTTTGAGATATGCCGGTATGTTCTTTTTAAGTATAATATATATTTGATTGATTAATTTATTTGTGTCAATTTGGGTAAGTATGGGGACAAATGATATTATACTATGAAACCAATTTATGTATAAATTTGTTTGCTTTATCCCGAATCTAAAGTGGGAAAGGGGTAACAATTCATTTTGAATGGGAAAATAAGAATCAGTCAAAGTTAAATTTCTTAAATCGCATCTAAGTCTGGCTTAGTTAAAAATGTCATTTATTTAAAAAAAAAAAACAGAAAGAAAAGAAATCAAATATCTGTACAAAAATCCGCCCTCTTCCTATATATGTATAATCGCAATACCTTGTTAAAGAAATTTAAAATATGACTGAGTGTTAAGATTACTTTATTTAATTTAGATTAAGATTCTTTGTGACAATTAAAAAATAAAATGATATATATATATATATATATATATATATATATATATATATATATATATATATATATATATATATATATATATATATATATATATATATATATATATATATATATATATGCATCTATTTATGTGTTAAAAATTATTTAATAATAATAGTGCTTCTTTCTCAAGTATAAAATGGGCAATATTACTTATTGCAAAGATATGTGTTCATCTCACATATATATATATATATATATATATATATATATATATATATATATATATATATATATATATATATATATATATATATATATATATATATATTTAGTGATGCATGCTCTTGGGGAAAGAAATATCTCAGCAGTAGTGATTTTTTCACCTCTTTAGCATTTTATGGTTGAGATTTATATTTGAAACACTTGGGCATTTTATAGCCTATAAGATATGGTTGTTTTAAATTTCCCCATTATTACTTATTAAATACAGATTTAGGAAAATATCTATGCAGATATAAGTTAATGCTTTTAATGGGAAAATATATCAGTGGCCTAATAGATTGATCTGTGCCTATATGGCTTTTAATAAAGAATAGATGTCGAGTATGCTATGCGGACTGCCACACAGATATTTTACCGGACCTGGTGATACGAGATAGCCATGGTTTTCTTTGAGCCAATGAATGGGTAGATTCTATAATGATAGGGATTCGAAGCCCACGCTCTATTATTTCCTACACAAGCCAAGCTGAATGTGGATGTGTTATCATAGGAACATACATATATATATATATATATATATATATATATATATATATATATATATTACTGCTCGACAAAAGAGATTGGCCCATGTTGGCCAATGCTAATAATATAGCCAGCCCAGGATTCAAACCCAGACGCCACTGAATGCTGTAATTAGATTTCTTAATCATATAGATTGATAATTTTGTGTGAAATAGATAAACCATATTTTTCATATATCTATTAATAATGAAGGGAGCTAAAGTTATGCTTCGTCCATAACTGCTGCTGGGAATACTAACAATTAAATATAATAATAATAAATATATATATACTTAACTTCCCCTATGTATGTAAACACACGCATAAATTTATTATATATATTCATTTGGCCTCTGACTTAATATAACCAGTGTTTGCTCTCCAAAATTGGCATATTAATTGTTATGGTGGTATATCTCTTGATAAAATATTATTCTTAATATAAAAATTTGTTCTATGATGACACACGTATAATACTGATTATTTACTATGTGTGTAGCTATCATTTCTGGTTAATTTATAATTATTGTTTTGTTTCACAATTGTTGTTGTCATGAACTCCAATATGACTTCATTACGATGCACACACATATCTAATGCTGATGTTCATTACTGTAATCATTGGATTTAATTGTTCATAATCTTGGTTGTCATTATTGACAGGTGACTTTGTAAAAATTATACATTTATCCTAGTGACATCTAAAATACTGTACTTTTGTAAATAACTTATGTTTGAATATTGTAATTCTTGGTAAAATCATATATTTATCCCAGTGATATCTAAATACTGTACCTTTATAAATAACTTATGGTTGAATATTGTAATTCTTTGTAAAAATCACATATTTATCCTAGTGATATCGAAATTCTGTACCATTATTAATAACTGATAATCAAACATGGTAATTATTATTTTTTGGCTTAAATGTAAACCTATACTTGGATTGTAATAAGATCCAAACATGGTTATTATTATTTATATTTTCTAATGAATTGTGTTAATAAATTGTATATATTTACACCATTGTCATGTCATTCCCTGGTTCATCGTATCCACTCAACCACTTCCACATTTGATTAAGACATATATGTATGTATTCAAAACCTATGAAATATAAAAAATAATATTTTGAGCTATATCAAAGTATTTAGTGAGTATCTTGGATTAAATATATAAAAAATAATATTTTGAGCTATATCAAAGTATTTAGTGAGTATCTTGGATTAAATTAATAAAGTCTAATGCAGGATAGACTCAGTTTGAATAGAGAGTCCTTATTTCTACCATGACCACTGGGACTGAAGAAAAATGATAACCATTAGTTGCATCAGGAGCATTGGTTGGATAGTGGAAATTTTGGAACACTGGCAAATAGGTTAAAGCTTAGTATTGTTCCGTGAATACCATATCTCGAACCTACTGGGTTTGAAGTACTTTTGCTAGGTCTCTGAATCTTGTTGGCTGATCATACGATTCTGAACGTTACAGGGTTATATGTATTTTTTTTCCGGGCTTGGCTTCTCAATGTAAGGCTTTGATTATATAAACCCACACACCCTGAACACCTGAGCGATAATGTTGATTTAATATTTTTTTATGTAAAATACGTAGAGATATTTGTCAGGTTTGATGCCAATATGAGGCAATTGGATTTATTCATTCACTTTCATAAAATGTAGAGATTGTTTCTCAAGCCTGTTACATGGGTTTTGATGTTGTATTGGATTGTGGTTGGTGACATGGCACCCAGAGATAATCTTTGAAAAGAAATATTTTTTTGTTCGGGTTACTCTAAATAAATTTTGTCATCAGCCAGGATTCCAATAATCATTGTGGATATTACTTTGGTGTGTGGATTGATGATGGGAGACACAGACTGATGTGGATATAAACAAAAGGGGGGTTGCATTGGAGTAATAGAGTGTGATGATTGTGTGAAAATTGTCATTTTTAGATCTTAGCAGTTTTCTAGGTACAGCAGAACAAGCAACCTGTAAGCAAGGGGGGCAGTGACTGGTCTCAATAGGGTAAGAGAAATTTTTATATACTTTATATATATATATATATATATATATATATATATATATATATATATTTATATAAATATATATATATATATATATATATAAATATATATATATATATATATATATATATATATGTACAAATTTGTTTTGATTTATTTTTATGGTACATATGATATTTATGTCAGTTGAATAGTAGATAGGCAGGTATGGAATTAGGATGAATATAAGAAAAGGAACAGGCAGCATGTGGGAATTATAGGGACAAGGATGAAGATGCATAGGAGATCAGAGGAGGGGACAGTATAAAACTTTATGAAAACTAAAGAAATAGTACAAAAAGAGCATTGTTTAGATGAAGAGATAGTTATAGAAAGCAATAGACTATTATAGTACAAGCAAATAATGGAGGTGACAATTCAAAACCTATACCAGCTGATGTTAACCATGAACATACAGAGTAACAAAAAGAAGAGGAAGACAGTAAGAGTGCAGAAGAGATGAAGAGTGAATTTTCTAAGATAGCAGAGAAAATAAGTGAATGCAATAAGAAAGCAGAGGAATTTCAGAGAAAGATGGATGACTGGTGGGAAAAAGGTCAAACAGAAAGGAAGGAGATTAAAGTAGAATGCAGAAAGGGGGCTGAGAAAATAAATAAAAGAGTAAATGATACTCCACAGGGAAACTCCAAGACCATCCAAAAGGAAATGCAGAATGTACAAGGATAGCAGGAGGAAATAAGGGACTTGCAACCTGATCAACTGGGAAATTTTGAGACAGTATCCCAAGTAACAATTCAAAATTGAGACAGTATCCCAAATAACAATTCAAAATCCACCAGTTGAATTTGTTCAGGTATTACCAGAGGTGGAAGTTAGGGAAGAACAAAGTGCTAAATTAGTGTGTGAAACTGTCAGTGAAAAAGATATGGTAGAATGGCAGAAAGAAACACAGACTCCTCCAGAGGAAGAGAAATACAACCTCATTGCTGATGATCAAAAAAAATATCAATCACTAATAAGGTTAGTATGGATGATGTAGTAAAATATAGTTATTCCATGGATGATAACAGCATAACAGCAGAAGTCAAAAATCTTAGTCAAACCAAAAGCTTCAATGACTCCACAGATCGTCAATTGTGATAAAACTGCAGTTAAAATCAAATGGGATGAACCTGAGGAGGATGATGGCAGTTCCATGTGTAATTGTGTAATTGACAGATGTGATAATATTAGCTTAAGATGGGTTATATTCAATGCTGGTTTTGAAATAAATGAAACTTACTACACTGTAACAGATTTAACTGAAGGTTTAGGGTATGAGTTCAGAGTGATTGTCCAAAATGCTGCAGGTATGGAAAAGCCCTCATTTCTATCTAAATCCATCAAAGCCAAGGCAGTATTTATTGCTAACCCCCTAACCATGATAAAAAGGATAAATGATGTTAATGGTTATATTCATAAAGATGGTACTCTGCAGTGCAAATTTAGGAGTGATCTTCTGCCTACTGTCATGTGATGTATGGATGGAAAGGGACGTGCACCCAGAAATAAGTGCTTGATGATTTGTATGAAAGCTACAATGACAATGGCTATTATTAAAGCTGACATTGAGGATTCTGGAAAGAGTGTTGGTGAAATAAGTGAGCGTGTAAAAAATAAGCAAGAGAGTTGGGTAGAGCTGATCAACTGTAAAGGTAATCAGGCCACTAACTTTACACAAATCTAATTTCATGTTGGTCATGGCTTCCAGGATATGACAAAAACCCCACTATCAACAGAGGGAAAGAGAATTGATAAAGGAAATCAGAACAAAGCCTTGGAACACTTAAATAAAACTGCAGAGAGACAAATAAATAGGGGCATACAACCATTTGATTTCCATATAGGTTACCATGTGTGGGTGCACATGCAAGATGTTGGGGACTCATGGCAGAATCAGTATAGAAAATTTTCTCCATTATATTGTCAACCCTTCAAGATAAGAAAGTTTGGGAAAAAAAGGTATTTCTCATTCATAAATATAAGGGAATCAGGCAAACATTTGAAGCCCTGAGTTTAAAGCCCTACCACCAGGTACCTCCAGATCTGGGAAAAACATAGAAGGTCTTAGAAAAAAAGGTAATGATGGGTACTGATTTTTTAAATGAATAGGGACCATGAATTTTCAAATTATTTCTTAAGTATATAGTTATGTAAAGTTTTTTCGAGGCATGTATGTTGGGTGTAGGGGAATTTTAGTCAATCACTAACGATAGAGTATATTAATATATTTTTATTATGCGGCAGTTTGTTTACTTTTTCATATAAACTTCAAGGGTCTCTGCTGTAGGAATAAAAGGATTTACCAGAGTAGATTTGATCATTTTTTTATTGTTTTTTTTCTTTTCATAACTTGAGGGATATGAAGCATTCAGTGTGTTTGCACACACAGAGCTTCATGTTAGTTGTTGGAAATAGCAAATATCTATAGATTTTTAAAGCTCAAATATTTAATTTTTCATTTTTATTTATTTGTATAGGTGCGTGTCTTGATGAATGAGAGGGCTAATGTAAATATATATATATTGTTTTATTGAAATGCATTTTTTATATATATTTAGAAAGAAAAATATATTTCCATTGTCTTATATATTTGACATAAAGGTTATTCCTTCCTTGTGAATAACATTTTGATGATTCTGTTTTTTTCTTAAACATTCCGAAAAATGTAGTTGCATGTAAGTGTGAATTTATTTTCTCACCCTTGAGGCTATTAAAAAGCAAGTAAGATTTTCATACTTTGGTGTAATCTTAACAGGATTGTGTCACCTGTTTTAGATAAAAGATCAACTCAGCTGGTTACATGGAAGTGTTAAATTATTTTCTTATCTTTAAACTGATTTAATTCAAAGATCAATCATGTTGTCTGTTTTCATTTCTAACCAAGGCAGTTATAGTATGGGTGTTAAAAAATATATTGAAAACAAAGAGTGGTTTAGTAAAAGTTTTTATAAATACTGGGCTAAATTTTCAAGAGGGCTCAGTCAAAGTCAAAGAACCAAGACATAAAACTCAAGCAGTCAGAGAATAAAAATAAAATTGTTGGCAGTAAAAAAAAAGTTTGTGCTTTTTAAAGCAAAAGTTTTAAGAGAAAAGTGATTCTCAACTACTAGAGCAATTGAATATATTTAAGCTAAGAAGAGATCCACGAGATGATTTGTGAGTAGGACAAATGTACTTTTCCCTTCTCGAAAAGTCTCCAGAAAAATGCATCTAAAGAAGAGGAAGAAAGACAATTGACCCCATGCTGCTGCTATGAAAGAAGATGGAGAACCAACATCGAAGCCGGTCTATCCTGAGTCCAGTAAAACCCAAGGTCGACCCTGACAATACGTGAACCAGTAGGAAAATATCTGCCTCAAGGAAAGTGACACTGTAATCTATTGCAAGTATAAACTTTCTGTCATTAAAAAAAATTATTTATATCTTAAGAATGCCTTCTATAAAAATTTGAACCTTTAATTTCCTCAGATCTATAAAATTAGTAAAAGACTTTCTTAAAAAGATGTGTTTCAAAAGGACGGTTTATATATATATATATATATATATATATATATATATATATATATATATATATATATATATATATATATATATATATATATATATATGAGTGTTTTAGTTTTTTGACTATCTTAAAAAATGTGTGTTTCAAAAAAGACAGTGATAGTTTATTATTATTATTATTATTGCTTTTGACAAGTCAGTTTAAATTATAACTAGATTACTTGTTAATGGTTAAAACAAAAAAAAAGTGTAATGTATAATTCTAAGTGGAACAAAAGATTGTTATAGAGTTTATAATTGCAGCTTTTATATATTTTATTTTGAGATATGCCGGTATGTTCTTTTTAAGTATAATATATATTTGATTGATTAATTTATTTGTGCCAATTTGGTTAAGTATGGGGACAAATGATATTACACTATGAAACCAATTTATGTATACATTTGTTTGCTTTATCCTGAATCTAAAGTGGGAAAAGGGTAACAATTCATTTTGAATGGTAAAATAAGAATCAATCAAAGTTACATTTCTTAAATCGCGTCTAAGTCTGGCTTAGTTAAAAATGTCATTTATTTAAAAAAAAGAGAAAGAAAAGAAATCAAATATCTGTATAAAAATCCACCCTCTTCCCTTATATGTATAATCACAATACCTTGTTACAGAAATTTAAAATATGACTGAGTGTTAAGATTATTTTATTTAATTTAGATTAAGATTCTTTGTGACAATTAAAAAATAAAATGATATATATATATAGTGATTTTTTTCGCCCCTTTAGCATTTTTTGGTTGAGATTTATTTTTGAAATACTTGGGCATTTTATAGCCTATAAGATATGGTTATCTTAAATTTCCCCATTATTACTTATTAAATACAGGTTTAGGAAAATATCTATGCAGATATAAGTTTATGCTTTTAATGGGAAAATATATCAGTGGCCTAATAGATTGATCTGTGCCTATATGGCTTTTAATAAAGAATAGATGTCGAGTATGCTATGCAGACTGCCACATGGGTATTTTACCAGTCCTGGCAATACGAGATAGCCATGGTTTTATTTGAGCTGATGAATGGGTAGATTCTATAACGATAGGGATTCGAAGCCCACACTCTATTATTTCCTACACAAGCCAAGCTGAATGTGGATGTGTTATCATAGGAACATATATATATATATATATATATATATATATATATTACTGCTCAACAAAAGAGATTGGCCCATGTTTGCCAATGCTAATAATATAGCCAGCCCAGGATTCAAACCCAGACACCAGTGAATGCTGTAATTAGATTTCTTAATCATACCTGTTGATAATTTTGTGTGAAATGGATAAACCATATTTTTCATATAACTATTAATAATGAAGGGAGCTAAAGTTATGCTTCGTCCATAACTGCTGCTGGGAATACTAACAATTAAATATAATAAATGTATATATACTTAACTTCCCCTATGTATGTAAACACCCGCATAAATTTATTATATATATTCATTTGGCCTCTGACTTAATATAACCAGGTATTGTGTTTGCTCTTCAAAATTGGCATATTAATTGTTATGGCGTATATCTCTTGATAAAATATTATTCTTATTATAAAAATTTGTTCTATGATGACACATGTATAATACTGATTATTTACTATGTGTGTAGCTATCATTTCTGGTTTATTTATAATTATTGTTTTGATTCACAATTGTTGTTGTCATGAACTCCAGTATGACTTCATTATGATGCAAACACATATCTAATGCTGATGCTCATTATTGTAATCGTTGGATTTAATAGTTCATAATCTTGGTTGTCATTATTGACAGGTGACTTTGTAAAAATTATACATTTATCCTAGTGATATCTAAAATACTGTACTTTTGTAAATAGCTTATGTTTGAATATTGTAATTCTTGGTAAAATCATATATTTATCCTAGTGATATCTAAATACTGTACCTTTATAAATAACTTATGGTTGAATATTGTAATTCTTTGTAAAAATCACATATTTATCCTAGTGATATCAAAATTCTGTACCATTATCAATAACTGATAATTAAACATGGTAATTATTATTTTTTGGCTTAAATATAAACCTATACTTGGATTGTAATAAGATCAAAACATGGTTATTATTATTTATATTTTCTAATGAATTGTGTTAATAAATTGTATATATTTACACCATTGTCATGTCATTCCCTGGTTCATCGTATCCACTCACCCACTTCCACACTTGATTAAGTCATATATGTATGTATCCAAAACCTATGAAATATAAAAAAATAATATTTTGAGCTATATCAAAGTATTTAGTGAGTATCTTGGATTAAATTAATAAAGTCTAATGCAGGATAGGCTCAGTTTGAATAGAGAGTCCTTGTTTCTACCATGACCACCAGGACTGAAGAAAAATGATAACCATTAGTAGCATCAGGAGCGTTGGTTGGATAGTGGAAATTTTGGAGCACTGGCAAATAGGTTAAAGCTTAGTATTGTTCCGTGAATACCATATCCTGAACATACTGGGTTTGAAGTACTTATGCTAGTTCTCTGAATCTTGTTGGCTGATCATACGATTTCTGAACGTTACATATATATATATATATATATATATATATATATATATATATATATATATATATATATATATATATATATATATATGGTACAGGGTTAGGGATATTAAGTTTGATGAATTTCCCAAGTAACACTTAGATGCAAACATGGGAATACCTAAAGGTAACTAAAACAAAAAAATGTTTTGATATTTGGCTAGACCTTCATTGATTCCAATAAGCCTCAAAGGAGCATAAAGAAGGTTAGCAAATAAACAATTTTATGTGTCTTCTGTAACAAAGACACATTCTTGATTATACTTATATTATAAAACCACCAAAACCCTAAATCTAACACATTATTTGAACTTTCCAAAACCCGCTATTAAATAATACAAAAGAATGTTAGAAAGTAAGGAAATTGATATAGCAAATCCGCATCAAACCCCAAATAATCATACATTCTTAACGTACTCATGAGTGCTAAAATTTAAAATCGAGTTTAAAATTTTAACTCTGTTAAGGAGATGACTTACAATCAACCATCACACCATTCCTAGTTTTTCTTAATGTTTGAAATCAAGCCAATTGATAGGCAAATAATTTATCCAACATTCTTGTTTATATACATGAAACATACATATAAACTAATATTTTTATCTATTTTGAGAAATTAATACATATTTTTTGGTATACACCTTAAAAAAAGACAAATTTGTTATATACACATGATATATATATATATATATATATGATAATCAAAAATGCAAGTTAAAAAACTTGCTAACGCTTGTATTTATGTCCACAGATGGTGTTCTACCAAAAACACCGATCAAGTGTATGTTTTGTTTACATAAACGTCAGAGTAGCATTTACTATCTCTAACTATAATTCCACTTTCAGATCATGATTTCAAGCTATTTGCTATCATCAGTGAAAGACAGAAATAAAGAAACTAGATCTAAATACAAACTCTGAGCGTTTATGAAACAATTTCTATTCAGCTTGCAAGCGTGAAATTTTTAGACATGTAATGTCTTCAAACTCAGCATAGCAAACCAGATAGCTATATGGGTCTGATCTCAGTTCAGCATCACCACATACATTTATGGTAAACAAAAATGCAAGTTAAAAAACTTGCTAACACTTGTATTTATGTCCACAGATGGCGTTCTACCAAAAACACCGATCAAACGTATGTTTTGTTTACATAAACGTCAGAGTAGCATTCACTATCTCTAACTATAATTCCACTTTCAGATCATGATTTCAAGCTATTTGCTATCATCAGTGAAAGACAGAAATAAAGAAACTAGATCTAAATACAAACTCTTAGCATTTATGAAACAATTTCTATTCAGCTTGCAAGCGTGAATTTTTTAGACACGTAATGTCTCCAAACTCAGCATAGCAAACCAGATAGCTATATGGGTCTGATCTCAGTTCAGCATCACCACATAGTAGAAGCCTCTGCAATCTATATCATTGCAAGAAAGACCTCAAAGGTACATTTATGATAAACAAAAATGCAAGTTAAAAAACTTGCTAATGCTTGTATTTATGTCCACAGATGGTGTTCTACCAAAAACACCGATCAAGCGTATGTTTTGTTTACATAAATGTCAGAGTAGTATTCACTATCTCTAACTATAATTCCACTTTCAGATCATGATTTCAAAGACAGGAATAAAGAAACTAGATCTAAATACAAACTCTGAGCATTTATGAAACAATTTCTATTCAGCTTGCAAGCGTGAATTTTTTAGACACGTAATGTCTTCAAACTCAGCATAGCAAACCAGATAGCTATATGGGTCTGATCTCAGTTCAGCATCACCACATAGTAGAAGCCTCTGCAATCTATATCATTGCAAGAAAGACCTCAAAGGTACATTTATGATAAACAAAAATGCAAGTTAAAAAACTTGCTAACGCTTGTATTTATGTCCACAGATGGCGTTCTACCAAAAATACCGATCAAGCATATGTTTTGTTTACATAAACGTCAGAGTAGCATTCACTATCTCTAACTATAATTCCACTTTCAGATCATGATTTCAAGCTATTTGCTATCATCAGTGAAAGACAGGAATAAAGAAACTAGATCTAAATACAAACTCTGAGCATTTATGAAACAATTTCTATTCAGCTTGCAACCGTGAATTTTTTAGACACATAATGTCTTCAATCTCAGCATAGCAAACCAGATAGCTATATGGGTCTGATCTCAGTTCAGCATCACCACATAGTAGAAGCCTCTGCAATCTATATCATTGCAAGAAAGACCTCAAAGGTACATTTATGATAAACAAAAATGCAAGTTAAAAAACTTGCTAACACTTGTATTTATGTCCACAGATGGCGTTCTACCAAAAACACCGATCAAGCGTATGTTTTGTTTACATAAACGTCAGAGTAGCATTCACTATCTCTAACTATAATTCCACTTTCAGATCATGATTTCAAGCTATTTGCTATCATCAGTGAAAGACAGAAATAAAGAAACTAGATCTAAATACAAACTCTGAGCATTTATGAAACAATTTCTATTCAGCTTGCAAGCATGAATTTTTTAGACACGTAATGTCTTCAAACTCAGCATAGCAAACCAGATAGCTATATGGGTCTGATCTCAGTTCAGCATCACCACATAGTAGAAGCCTCTGCAATCTATATCATTGCAAGAAAGACCTCAAAGGTACATTTATGATAAACAAAAATGCAAGTTAAAAAACTTGCTAAAGCTTGTATTTATGTCCACAGATGGTGTTCTACCAAAAACACCGATCAAGCGTATGTTTTGTTTACATAAATGTCAGAGTAGTATTCACTATCTCTAAGTATAATTCCACTTTCAGATCATGATTTCAAGCTAGTTGCTATCATCAGTGAATGACAGGAATAAAGAAACTAGATCTAAATACAAACTCTGAGCATTTATGAAACAATTTCTATTCAGCTTGCAAGTGTGAATTTTTTAGACACGTAATGTCTTCAAACTCAGCATAGCAAACCAGATAGCTATATGGGTCTGATCTCAGTTCAGCATCACCACATAGTAGAAGCCTCTGCAATCTATATCATTGCAAGAAAGACCTCAAAGGTACATTTATGATGCAAGTTAAAAAACTTGCTAACGCTTGTATTTATGTCCACAGATGGCATTCTACCAAAAATACCGATCAAGTGTATGTTTTGTTTACATAAACGTCAGAGTAGCATTCACTATCTCTAACTATAATTCCACTTTCAGATCATGATTTCAAGCTATTTGCTATCATCAGTGAAAGACAGGAATAAAGAAACTAGATCTAAATACAAACTCTGAGCATTTATGAAACAATTTCTATTCAGCTTGCAAGCGTGAATTTTTTAGACACGTAATGTCTGCAAACTCTGCATAGCAAACCAGAGAGGTATGTTGTGCCATATAATACACACTATCTGCTGCTCGGACAAGGGATAAGCAGTAAGGGTTTTCAGTCTTTCTGCCTGCTTCCAAAAAAACTGAGTGTAGCTGCCCTTGTATTGGTTGTATCTTTCTTGCAAAATCTTATATCTTAGATTGTCTTGCCTATCCTCCCCCCAGAAGCTAGATAAAAGAAGGTACTTAAAGTCCTCATAGGCACATGGCTTATGAAATAATGACTGCCACCAATCTTTCAAGGAGGCATACAAGTGATTACTGGCAATGGCATTTTTTTCTGCCTCTGAAAGTGGGCACAAAGAAAATAATTTTTCTGGGCTTTGTAAAAACTCATATGGATTTTCTAAGTATTCCCCCTTGAAAGTCTTGACTGTCAAGAATTTGAGTGCCATAGAATCATGGGACTCCCTTTCACTATTTGACTTTATCCTTTCTGATCCCAATTTCTGGATGCCTACTCTGTTAAGCTCGACATCTTCTAAGGACTCTAGAGAACAATGATCTGGTGGGCCATGATAAATTTCTTTAATCTTAGTAATACCTAACTCTTTAGCATAGAGTCACTGTATATCTAATTTGGCATTTGGCTTCTGAGTTAAAGTGTCCTGTATAAATATTTCTAATTTATCCTGGCAATTCCTCCACTCACAACTTAATTCATTTCTCAACTTATCTACCATTGTTGCTTTTATACTCTGGAACCTTTCATTTACTTCTTCTAACCTAATACTTTTTGCTTGTGCACCCTCTGCCTTTATTTCTAACTCACCCACTCTATTTGTGATTTGCATTACTTGATCATTTACAATCTGACCAACTCTACCTTGGTCTGACTTCTGTATTTCTAATTGTGAGCTTACAGTTTTTATCTGATTTTGGCATTCTTCAACTTGGCTACCTATTCTGAAGGTATGGCCATCAATCTTAACTTGATATTCCCCTATACTCCTTCTTACATTTCTTAATTACTTTTGAAATGACTCTACTTTCTGATTTAATTCAATAGTACACTCACTAGTATATTGCTTGTATAACATTTGATATTCCTGTCCCTTATTTTCAATCATCACTTCTGCCTTGCTAAAGCATTCTTTAATATCTCCTTTAAGTTGTAAGATTGATTCCTCATTGTCTAATCTGATTTGCTGGATCTGTTCTTTAACATTTACCTCAATCACCTCCAATATCTGACTTTACATGTCTTCTTTAACTTCCTTCAACTCTACAGTCTGACCTTCAATTTTATCATCTAATCTTTTTGTTTGTATGAGGGAACTATTTCTTCGTTCTGCTAACTTTTCTGACATTTCAGATCTTATTAACTTAGCACCTATTTCTATTTTTTCTGACATTCCAAATATTTCAGACTTTATTTCATGTCTCTTGAGCTCTTCTATCTATTTTTTCTGACATTTCTTGAGCACTTCTATTTATTTTTTCTGACATTTTTGACATTTCTGATTTGATTTCTGTTTGTGTGTCTTGAGCACTCCTATCTATTTTTTCTTTCATTTCTTGAGCACTTCTATCTATTATTTCTGACATTTCTTTTGAATTCTCTTTAAATTTGTCTGACATCATTTTTGACATTATTTCTATCAATTCTGAGTAATAACCACTTCTTCTGACTGGGACCTTTTCTACCATACTCTCTTCTTTGCTGACTAAATTCATTGTTTCATTTCTTAAATCCATATCAGGAGAGGACATGATTACATCTGGAGACAATATCTCTTGGGACTCACCCAAATCAATACACACATCAATATTTTCCATTTTAGCAATGTTTTAATTTGTCGATATATTTCTAATAGAGAAAACAAGATACATCAATCCTACCCTCAACCAACAATTCAAACTCCCATCATCACACAAAATACATCAAAACACTACAGTATGCCTATCTGAATTCTCCAACATAACATTCATTTTTCCACACATTGAAAAATAAATAATGATAAGGGAAAAAATATTGTATTTTATGAACACATGACATTGATCCAAACACATATGATTTTATCGAATAAGACCTGTATATTTCATTTACAATATATGATAAACTAAGTTATTATTGACATAAATAAAATAATTTAAACTGACATAATTATTAGCAAATTAATTCTCATATTTTTTTTAGTACAGGGTTTGAAATCAAAGCTTAAATACATCTATCAATGCCCCATGTTGGGCGCCAAAAATCCCCTCTGTAACTCCTCACACCTATTACCAACACTAACAATTACCCGGGGGCACCAATTCTATGGATCATAGAATAAAATATTTATTTAACTTACCTAAATCTATTCATGAGGCTTTTAATTAAAGGTTTTGCCTAAAATTAACTCAGTTGAGGGATACAAAGGTGTATGAGGTGTACAATGTACACTAGATGTGGGAGAAAATATTATTACTAATAGGAATAAACATGTATTAAGTCATATGCTAGACAAAATTAAATTGGTAAAATTCTACCAGCTAAAATTAACTAATAATACTCTCTACTTCACCTCCTCCCACCATCCATATGCATTGAACAACCTCTACCATATTATACAATTAAACTAATAACTAAAATAAAAAAAATAATGTTTTAGAAATGGTAATGTATAATTCACTAGATCTAAACTCAAACTAAATTTATCATTACTAAATTTTAATTACTCACTACTCTAATCTGGATAAATGAATTTATTATCTAATCTAAATTAAAATTGATCATCACATGGAATTAACTTATGGTATGGATTGATCTAACATTTTTATACCTCAAATTATTATTTAACACTATGAAAATAATATTATAAACCAAACAATACCCTAATTAGATACTTGCAGTTAGATAATGAAAGAAATCAGGCACATTTTGATTTCAATTCATCATCTAAACAAAAGTTAAAAAACAAACCCTTTTAAAAATGATCAGTAGGTAATTGGCATCTCATATAATGTTTGAATCAAAAAAATCAACATCATCATATCTTGAGATTTATTATAATTAAATAAAATATAATTATGTTACATTAAATAAAATAAATGTATAAGCATGTGTGGAAGAGTGAAACATGAATGAATATTATAGAAGAAACTCCAAATACAAATTTAGATAACAAAATATTTATTAATTAAATAAAAAATAGTTAAATCAACATCTACTTTCCTTTTATTGTTATGAACACAAATTCCAAAGAGATTTAATATTATTGAGTACAGGTTATACAAGAAGATATAATACAACATGATTCATTAACTTTTACATCTATTATATTTCATTCATCAGACCATTTTGATATATTGGTAAACATTTTATTTGAAACATTAAATGAACTAAATAAGTCCCTATTATTTACTATAAAGAAATGTCTCTTTAGCTATCAATGATTTCTGAAATACTTCTACAAAAATAAAACAAAATAAATATGACCATATACTTTTAGTAAATGATTACTAAAGTATCTTTTATTCAGCCTTTTGCTGAATATCACTAATTTATTACTAAAATTTTTATAACAACAATATAGATTAATATTCTAATTACTGAAAAAATTAAGATTTTGCATTGGTACTTTTAAAATATCTTAAATAAAATTAAAATAATGGGATTTAAACTAGGAATAATATTAAACTATCTTACCAAAGAAAATAAATACTTCTATTAATTAAATGTATTTTTTTTAATTTTGTAGTTTTAAAGTAAAGTATTCTATCGAATAACTAGGTTCTGCTTTGCCAAAATAAAGTAAATCTTAGAATTCATTAACTAATGTCCTATCTTTGCTTAATTATTTATGCAATTATGATTAAATGATAAATATCAATGAGATGAAGGTTAAATGATTACTACAAAATGTTTTAACATGATAAGTAAAGTTCTACATTAATAATGAATTTTTTATATCAAAGGTAACAATCTGTGCATGAATCTGTATTATACTTTGTGTCAAAGAAAATAAATAAATAATGTTAATCAATCCAATCGGTTTGCTTATGATATTTCAATATAATCATAATACAGTTGGAAGTGAAGATCAATCAATCTTTACTTATCAACTATAATACAGCTGTTTTATAAGACACTATACTTTCCTTTTATTCTTCTTTTTTATCATAAACCATCAAACACTAGGCTATAGCAAAAGCTGGAAAACATCCAATACACATGGGATAAAATATTTCTATACTTCAAATCAGGTAAATACCACAATAATTTCCAAGACTATCTTTAAGACTAAATAATTGGTGAAATAACTCATCACCAAATGAAAATCAGGGAGAAAACATCTCTAACTTCATACACATTTAATTCAGTATATCAAATATAAAAGGTGGATTCAATCCACTCCTATCAAAACACTCCAATACATGGAAAATAAAGGATTACTCAATCCTATACATTACACTACACTGGGCAACTACCCGTATTAAATATTCAACTAACAAACACACTAACTCAATCCCATAAAAAATATATACATTTTAAACTTTATAGCATATAGCCACAAAATACTTTTCATTCAGTTATAACAAAGAAATAATAATTCTCTCTTAAATAACTTTCTAATTCTTCAAATGATTGCTCCTCTTTTCCTTCTGAATCCGATTGATTTAAAATCATTTTGACTGGCAATTACATATAATTATAAATAAGTTTAATAATAGATGCACACACGTATAAGCATGTGATATACAGACCATTTAATATTGCAGTAAGCAACGAATTACTGTTAAAATATTAATTATTACTGCTAGAATTAATAAAGAATAAATATCTCATATCTCACAATATTTAGGACCTGGTAATGTTCAAGAACAATTGGGGAATAAAATACTAATTACTATGGACAAAGCAAGACAAATAATTTTTTTATAATATAATGCATTAATATTGGCACAAATCTGTAGTTAAATTGAACCTAAATAAATAATAAAATTGTATGTTGTAGCTGAAATAATTCTTGAAAATAATAGTTTTGTAACTTATAAAAGAAATATATTCGGTAAGATTTAATATAATAATTATTTTTTTTTTAAAATAATTATTCACCCTTTTGAATGGACTCTTCCATTCGTTTATTATGTGTGTGGATTATTAACACATGCATGACCAAACTTATCTTATTAAAATAATAACAATAATAAAAATAAAATTACCAGCATTATGTATTTTTATATTATGCTATATGAGACGTTCTTGAAGGGAAATATAATTATAATAATACTACATATAATAAACATATTTAAAATAATAAAACATTCCTTAACTTATACTATCTAATATGCTTTTAAATAAAATAAAGTTCCTTTCTTCTTTCTTCTTCTTAAACGAAATGAAACAATAAGTTTACAAAAGTTTTTACATGACTTTCCTTGTCATGTTTTCAAATAGATAAGGAAAATAATTATACTGCACAAGACAAATATTAACACAGAACGGTACAATTCCTGCAGGAGAAAACAAAACAATATTATTTTTCTTTGTTGAATCCATATGATCATCTTCAATGTTTTTTTGTTATCAACTAATGAATTGCTATTAATGTTGTAAATAATGAATTTCCTTAATTAAACAATATATTTCATAACGCAAGTAAAATAGAAGTTTGTACTTTATTTTTAGGATATATTTAACATTTGATTTCACAATCATAAAGCCATTCAGAAATATACGTTGTTATTCAATTAATAATTTTTATTTAGATAAACTTATTGGTAATATTGATACAGCAATGTCACATAACTTTATCCATTTATAATTTCATTCCTCCTACTAGTCTAGAAGAACAAATAATTATTAAAGTACATTTAATGACATATTTAATCTAATATATTTTCTTTTCCAATGGTAAAAATAGAAATAATTATGCCGCTATTCTAAGACATATGACAATAAAATTACATATTCCTTGTGTATATTTTAAATTTTGAGTTTTCTTTTATATTTAGCATGAAATTTGTACATTAAAGTTCTGACAATGTTCAATGACAGTTCACATCTTTCACACACATAAATGAAGCATGTGGCATCTGTTCCCTTCATAGTATAATTAAAGCTTAAAAACTTAATTGTTATAAAATAAACAAATATTCTTTTATCCTTCTCTGTTAATTTTAAATTTAAATAAAACAATTTTACAGTCCTATTAAGCATTCCCATTTCTTAAATAATACTTTATCTTGACTAATAGAATATAACACTTACATGTACTTTAGCATAACTTTGGGACAATTTAAACAATCAGCTGGAGCAAAATTGATGTATCTTTTAGTGTTTTTGATGTGCACATTTCACAAATAAAATAATATAATTAAATTTTTAACTTGAACTCTGAAAGAGGATAAATAATTTCACTATTAAACTTTGCTAAATAAATTATTTATAGCTGTTCTTGGTTAGCTATAACTGCCATCGTAAAAGTTTTAATAATTGACTGACCTCTTCTAAAGTAATAGTAGACTGCCCTTTAAAAGTAATAAGTATTCCTTTTATAAACTTTTTAATAATCATTACATCATATTGTCCCCTTCCAATTGTTTACGATAATGTTAACATCATCAGAAAAATATTGTCAATTGCTCCTCCCCCTTGCACTCCTACTTAAATATGCAAAATTTGAGACAGTAAAAAAAAATAGAGATGAAAAAAAAATATTTTGTCTTTTAAATAAATGAAAAAAAAATATTGCAGTAATAATTAAATGTTTTTAAAGCAGTAGAAATAAAATTGATGACAATTGTTTTAATAAATAAAATATTTTACAGTATTTGTCATATCCACCTGTCCATAATTTATTGATTTATTTAAAATGTAATTAAGCTAGATTTTAAATACTGTTATTAATACAATTAAATATTTGAATGTGATGTGGGATATTTAATGACTTAATGAAACATGTGAATGAAAAATGAAGTTGGATAATGCATGAATATTCAGTAGTAATATACTATATGTGTTACACTATACCGACTGAAATGACAATGTGAATGATGATGAGTGAAACATATTTTAAATTTATGCTATAAATTTAAAATGTACAAAACAAATGGACTAGAAAATCATTCTGACAAAACTGTGTACTGCTTTATGAGCAAAAAAACAAGTAAGCAACAACCTAAACTGTACTGACTCTACATATAACAAGCCACTCCCCTATTCTATTACTGATTATAGCCCAAAACAAGATACTAAACATTTAAGAAATCTTTTTAATTACCTACAGTTACTATTGATTACAGTTTTAAGTCAAAATAATTTTTTTTTAAAAAATTTCATGTTATTTCATTTTTTTTAAGAGGATTATATCAGATATTATTGATATACTACCACACTACTACAATGACTATTTCTGATGCCAAACCAGAAGGTCACTATATATATATATATATATATATATATATATATATATATATATATATATATATATATATATATATATATATATATAATAAATAAAATACCCATTAATTAAAAACAATATTGTAATTATAATTGAAATAATATTTTTAACGGTTTACAAACAATTACAAACAATCTTTAAATCCGCAGAAGTACTTTCGGTTACTTCTGCGGATTTAAAGATTGTTTGTAATTGTTTGTAAACTGTTAAAAATATTATTTCAATTATAATTATACATATATATATATATATAATGTTTTCATGGTTGTATGATATAGATACATTATTGCTTTTGGGATAAAACTGTGTATAATTTTGCATTGCAATCCAATATTTCGACATGGACTAGCAACTGCCATTTTCAAGGTTAACTTTTGAAAGAAAAAAGTCATTTTCACTCAAACAATAACGTTACTCAGTGCAAGATAAGAAATGAGATTCAACTTGAAGTAGTTCCGCATTAACAAAGAGATTTATCAAAATGTTTATTTCCCTCAGTTTTTTCACTTTTTATATTTTTCAGTTAGTATTAAATAAAATGAGAGGTTTGGAATACATTGTGCTTCGTGCTTGTTCAGCCCTATTTAAATATTAAATATTTAATCAAAATATTAAAAAGACCTACTGGTTTAAGAAGCACAACTTATTTCATCTATGTGGAAACACCTAATTTTATCTAATATTAACTTAAAATTCATAGATGAAAAAACTGAGGAAAATAAACATTTTGACAAGCCTCATATTGTAAATGCTGAACTACTTCAAGTTGAATCTCATTTTTTATGTCACACTGAGTCATGTTATTGTTTGAAATCTAACAATTTTTCTTTCAAAATTTAACCTTGGTAATGGCAGTTGCTAGTCCATCGAAATATCGGATTGTAATACAAAATAATACAGTTTTATCCCAAAAATAATAATTTATCTATACATATAATTTACTTGCCACATCAATATTGAAATAATGTAAGTAAACAATAATTATAATAGTATAGAAAAAAATCGTGCAAGAAATATAAAAATATAGAAAACATAAATATACACATATCAATTATTAGGGGAAGTTAAGTTAATACAAAGAAAAAAATTGACATTGGTTTTATATATATATATATATATATATATATATATATATATATAAAACAATGTCAATACATTACAATATATATATATATATATATATTGTAATGTGATGCCCAATCCTTATAATAAAATAATCCTAAATAATTGATATTTTGAAGTAACATGTATAAAGTTTAGATAGGCAGCCACCTTTTAAAAAAACATAATTTTAAAATATTTGGAGACCCACACACATATATATATAGACATAACCATACATTCATAAAGGAATGAACAAATTTATTTGTTATTAAATGTAAAATAAAATATCTACATACACACATTTATACATGAATGTTTAAGATTTTAAATCATGACGTGACAAAAATAATAAAGAAAATATTTGACATTAAATTTTATTAACCAAGTTTCTTTTGCTTAAAAGATTAAAAAAGAGTAAACATTTGTTGATTTTGGAATGTGGAAAAAACTAAGCAACAGTAGTTTTATTTTTGTTCAAATGAATAGTAAAGTAAAGTTGTAGAATAAGAATATTTTAATTGTTATTATATTAGTTATGATTTCCTTTCATTATTAAAAAAAAAAACTGTTTAATATTTGAAATTTCATTATTCATTAGTCTTTCAAGCTATACATACACTATAAAAATAAATGCTTATTTATTATTCATTAGTGTAAAATATTTTTAAAAAAAAAGGAAAAAAAAAGACATTGTTTAAGTGATGAACTTTTGTTCGTTCAAATAAATTCTGAAAGATTCATATTTATTTATTGTTCTCAAAAATATAATTATTATAAAATGTTTCTTTTAAAAGATAAATCCAAATAATAATGAAATAGAATCTTATTAATACTAATCTGTATTTCTTTTAAAGTGAAATTTATTATCATGTATCTCATATATATATATATATATATATATATATATATATATATATATATATATATATATATATATATATATATATATATATATATATATATATATATATATATATATATATATATATATATATATATAACTGCATATAAATAGCATTTGTTTTTTTTTTATATTACAACCCAAGCTTGAAAATCTTATAGATAACTATTTATATGGGTATATATAAAATCTAATGATGCAATCTTACTAAATTAATTGTCATACGATCTTTATGCTTCCTTTGTTTCATTAGGTCGTTATGGAGTATAATACCCATTGGTATGTTTAATATTTAAATCAGCATGGAATGATCTGGAGATGGAATTGGAAAGGTGGTGCATATAAAATCAAAAGCCCAGGAATTCGGTTTTGTCGTGGGAATTGTTAATGCTTGGAATGTTTAATATGATTTAATATGCATGAATAAAACATAGATACTATCTGCTAAGAACACTGAAGCCACTTTTGAAACTTTAACTTGCTTTTGTTTTTAAAGAATTCCGAGATTTCATTTAATTTTAATGCTTTAAATATTTTAAATTTTGTATTTTTTTAATTTTTTTATGTATACTGAGAGTTGGGTTATAAGTTTTTCTCACCCTTTTATTCATATGAAGCAAACATTTTTTTTTTTTTTTTTAAAAGAACCCATTTGTTTAAATTTTTATAGGGAAAGAAAAATACAAATACACAACTCAAGGTATACATAAATATATTATATATGTTTGTAAATAAAATATTAACATAATTGAATGCTTAAATTAAACTGGACAATGACTTAAATACTAAAAGGTAAGAGTTTAAATATTTACATTTATTAAATTAACTAATAAGTATGTATATATGAGAACATTTTCTTGTTTGAATGATTAACAACATTATGAATGAACTACATCCACAAAACACCAAATTAGAAATACATAGATATAACATTAATGTACATTTAAAGGACACAAACAGTAATCATTGTATAGTATGAATTATAATTTTATAATTTTATTTTGATTGATATTTTTAATATTTAAATCACAGCTAGTCTTATTAGAATAAAAATACATCAATACTTATTATATATATATATATATATATATATATATATATATATATATATATATATATATATATATATATATATATATATATATATATATATATATATATATATATATATATATATTCTTATTGAGTTATAAATTTAACCTAGATTTATTAATAAATATTTGTTGTTTGAAGTTAAAAATCTTTGTTTCTCTGAACTCTAGATTATCAAGCATCATTCATACTTTACTCACCAGAATAGCTATTATACATATATACAGATTTTTTTAAAAATATATTCATTAGTAAAAGCCATTAGGGATCTATATAGAGGTCACATTATTGCCATCCTGTTTAAAACCATCCTTGAGCAGAGTTAAAAGAAAATGTCTACACTGAGTTAGAACTCCCAGTCTTAATAGGACCTATAAGTAAAAAAGCTCTGGATATACCATTTTAAAAGTTATTTGGTCTGTTACATATTAGGCACAAATACATAGGTTCAACATATGTAGAGACAACAGTCGGTTACATATTTTTGGTAAGGATGAAAACTTAGGTCAGGGTGTGTACATCGGTTTGTCTGTTACAATATATTGTACCGGTCGAAATCCACCACCACCGCAAGTCAAATCGGATTCAAACTCAGCTTAACCAAAACTGAATTCCAACCCAACTTAACAGCTCAGATAGCAGAAATCGACGGCACAGTGCTATGCGCCAAGAACTAGCTCAACGGTTGGTGAGGACTAGAGATTCCTGAGTAACACTCATATCTAAGAATTTATATACTTTGAATAATCTTATAAATCGAATCATATGTATGTTCGGGTTGCCAACACAGACAGCGAGTATTAACATTTAAATAATTATCAAAAGAATGATGAACTAAGATACCAAGTATGTTAGAAAATATTTAATACTAATAATAATTTGTTTTGTTCAATAAAATATAAATAGCATTAGTTACCTCTAGTCTTTAAAAGCATTTATAAATATAATCAGAGTAGCGGTCCTTATCATATGCCAATGGAAATTACGCAATATTGGAATTCTATGTCTATGCCCCCAACAAGAAAATATAAAGGTGGATAAAGGTATTTATTTAGAACGGAAATGATTGTTCTAATTTTATTACGGTGGAATATGAGATTTATCTTCACATTCGGAAATCTATTCATGAAGAGCAAAACGTATTTTAAGGCATAACTTTAATCTTTATTTGAAAACTTATTTAATTAAACATATTTGAGAATTGGTTCGACTTTAATTTAAATCACTTCATCACGACGCTCTACGGAGCGCGTTTTACCGGGACAAAAATGCAACGGTGCTTGACGAATTACGAGGCAGAGAGTCAAATTTAAAGATGATCGCTAGTCGATGATCGAAGTCTTATGGCGGCTTGCATTTGGCAAGTCTTACGCCCTTTGACTAATGAATCGGAAAGGAAGTACTTTCTTCCTGGAAAAATTTAAATAAGAGAATGATCACCGACCAGCCTAACGGAGCAGAAGATGGCCCTACGTCAGCAACGTTTGATGATGATGACTTGGTAGTCATCGTTGAAAATAAAACCCATGTAGAATGCTCTACGTGATGACTTGACCAATTAATTAAAGTCAAACGAGCTTTAAGAAAACTATTTGAAAGTATTGGAAACTATGTTAACTATGCCTTAATATCGTGCCCTTCCTGAATATTAATATAAAATAACAAAAGTGGAATTAAATACATTTAACCCTTTATCGACCCTTTTTGCAATAAGACATTAAAGATTATATTTGCATAAATAAATATTAGTGGAACAAGAAAATCATTTAACATTATGTGAATATATATAAATACTTATAACTTAGATAGGAGCTGGGGACATAGGTGAAAAATTGAGCTAATAGTTTATTATTAGCTAAATGTAAAAATAGTAAACCTGTAATATTTTCTTTCGACTCGATGATTAATAGAACTTATCAATTTAGTTCTAATGGGCGAGAATTACTATTTGAAATTAATGTTATATTATTTGCGTGAGGCAAATGGAATCAAGGAGCTCATCGAGTCGAAAGATTATTGGCATATAATTTTTAAATACGACATTAAAAAAAACACACTAACATATATATATTAAACGAACCGCCAGGTAAGAAAAGAAAAGTTTAAAGACTAGAGATTTAAAGAATTACGTTATATATTTACAGTAGCATGAATAAAAGGTTTTATAAAAATTGTTACATTAAAGAATAAAGAGCTCTTAAATAGTAGGAGAGTAAAATAAAGTTCGAACTGGCCAGAAAGTTTAACGTTCAAATATATTACCCTTCCGTGCTTGTCCTTAAGTTACTCCTCCAAGTTGTTGAAAACGTAGGCACCATTGATTGATTATTGGAACAGCATTTTAGTAGCCTCCATAATTTTAGCAGAATGATCGGTCCGGAAAAAGGTTCAGCAGCTCCATTGAAGATTTCTCAGGACTTTAGGAACCATAGCCAGATTCCTGATGTTCTAGCCCTCTATCATGATGAAATACAATTTTTATACGCACAGAGTTCACTGCACTACTCTAGAACAAAGCTTGATCTTGATCTTCTTTTTTCTGACTTTTCAGGGCTATATATATTGTCCAGATGCCTTAAGGGTAGCGCTCATTTTATTATCAATTAGTTGTTTTCCAATACATTCCTTCGGTAAGGCTTTCAAACTAATTCTTGAATTCCTTTCCTAATTAGACTAATTTTTTTTGAATTCCTTTCCCAATTAGAAAATGAATTCTTAAAATCTGAAATGATTTTAATTAGAAATTGAATTCTTATCTTTTTTTAATTAATAAACTTTACTGTTGTTTTTGAGAATTTGAAAGCCCATGGAAGGAATGTAGCTTTTAATCGCAAACTTTAACAAATTATTTAAAAGTACAAAAAAAAAACAAGTATTCCCGACGCAATGAAACTTTCGAAAATTATATATATTTAAATATTTACAAATATATACGCACAATCCACGCAATTGTAATATATATAAATTCATGAATATTTTATCATGAATTTATTAAGAGACTTGTTCAATTTTAAACTGAAACTAATTGATTTTAATACACATTTGAAATAAATTATTCATTATGGAAATTAGCGTGGATTGAACGTATAAAGCCCCATTGCATCGGAAATTTAAGGTTAGTATTAGGGTAACTAACATGAAGCTAGGATCGAACTCAGATCCGACTGCTTCAATATATATATATATATATATATATATATATATATATATATATATATATTAGTTCTAGTCTTTGTGTTTATTTATTCATCTTTATTTCCAGTAAGACATAGTTATATAAAAGTCTAACACTTTGTTCCAGGGATAATAATTTTTGAGATGAATTATATTCTTTTGCATTTGTTTAGTGAGTTTTTAAATGTATTTCCCATTTATTCACAGCATTTTAAAATATATTTATCAAATATTCAAGGAGTTATTAAATGAGTTTTCCATTTTTTTACAAAGTTGAAATCAGTTCTCAATCCTTATTGCTATGCAATTTATGATTGAACTATTGGATCCATTTCGGTTTGAGAAAAATATGAAATTCTCCTGTTAACAAAATGGGTTGTGAAAATCCTTCAACGAGCAATCCTATTTGGCTGAGCATTGTTCGTAAATCTCTATTTTTGGCAAGACACACTTATATATTAATATGAAATAAAACTAGGATGGAATAATTAAGTTTTCTATTCATGATAAGTCATGCAGGTAGAATAACTTTATTCTTGTACCCCATGTGATCAGTAAATGATTTGCAAAAGGTTTTTTAGCAGATCGTTTGTTAAAAAATTATTTTACAAACGGTGCGTAGTTGATTTATAAAGCACAGTTTTTGATATTTCACTTTCTAGCTTAGATATGTGAGCCAATGGTTTTTATAATAAAATAAAAGGGCAAATCGCTGCGATTTTATTGATTTTTTTTAGTGACACCATTTTCGAATTATCCAATACTATTAGTACAAGGTACTTCTCTATAAAGCATCCATTAATAAAGAGTAGAACAAATACATCCACATCATGATGCTTATTAATAGCTGTTGTTTAAAAAGCACCAAAAGAATTGTTAGAAGTTGTAATCATCATCAGAAATAAAAAACGGAAAGAGAAAATAATATTTTTTAGTAATACAAACATTACTAAAATGTTGCATTTTATAATTGAAACATAAATGAAAATTCTATCAGATATTTATAACTTTTATATAACCATTTTTGTCCCTTTCTATTTTTACCAAAGCTAACTAATTAACACATTCTGTTTTTTTTATTACTTTTGTACCCAATGGTGGTTTGAAACTTATGCTTCTAAAGAAACTGACTCAAACCCTTGAATAAAGGTTTATTTGCAGAGGTTTTAAAATAAAGAAGAAAATGGTGCTAATTATTCTAATTGTTATAATTGAGTCCCTTTTAAACAGAATTTTAGAATTCAAATGCTGTTAATTGTTGGCTTTCATCGAGGAATATTAAGCACACACATATACACATATCACTTCCACCCTGTTTATTTAAAATGGTTATGTGTAACCAGTTCAATTATTGTTTTATCTTAAGTATATTTTATTTCCAAGCTTGTAAATTCCTAAACTTAAATAATTGTGTATGTGCATATATGTATTACAGATATAAAAATAAATACATTACTGTAAAGCTAAACAATGCTAGAAAATTCTAAAAAGTATTATTACCATTTCAAAATGTCATTCTCATTTAACTATTTCAAGTCAAACCAAAAATCATATTCTTAAAGTTATTTGCAATTTTAAAAATACATTTAAATAATGCTTTCTGAACGTATTTGTTTACATCTTCCAATGTTGCCAAATTTCAAGTATAGGAGGAGCAGAAGTTCTAGGAATGCACAAAAGGAGTTCAAGTCACTCTTCTCTCTCATATTAGTTTAGAGAGTAGAACCAAAATGAATTGTGAGTAAAAGGAATTTGCTTTCCCTGATCTTAAATCGCCTTTGTCCTGCCTTCCTGCTATGCCATCACTACTTGAGAACTGTTATGTTTAACTGTAAAAGAATATTGGAAGATCCCTACCATTACTTTATTAATATTGTGCCTTGCTAAATTATGTATACATTATTATAAGTGGCCACCATAACTTCTAAAGGTAATCCATTTTGCCAAAGAATGAACTCTTAATTCCCCTCACTTCACTTCTTTTCTAAATCTTAATTGTAATCATAATGTAATCTTTATTTATTTGGTAACTGACTATAAACTTAATTATCATTAAATTTGTGATTTTCTCTCTTAAGTTTTAAACTTGTTCTTTGAAATGCTAGCACAGAATTATATATATTTAAAATCTATCACTAGTTTTAAGTTTCATGCTCTAATTATATTATTTTCATGCGGCAAAACTTATTTAAACTATGTATCTTATTAAATTAGTTTTTATTATGCTAATGTTTCCATCTAGCGAACTTATATTATTTCAATCATTATTCGAATATTTTTGGAATATTTAAATAGTTAAACGTAAAATTTCTTATTGAATGCTGTTCGCTCGGTTAAATATTTTGAAATGTATGCTTAATGTATGCTTAATGGCGGATTGTTTAAAATGGCATATTATGGGATAAGATAAACTTTTTGTTGTTGACACTATTTATTTAGATGCATTCTATGTTTTCTAAAATGATTTTAATTATTAACCTATTTTAAATAATTATTTATTGCTTTTACACCATCAAGCATTAGCTTGTGATATATTGTCGTTTAAAAATACTTGGGCTTGTTAAATAGAAAAAATAATATTTTTCCCTCTTCTATTTTTGACATCCTAAATTTATTAAAGTTATACGTATGATGCTGAGTGGGTTATTATTTTATCATGGCATTACGTATGATATTGCTTTATTTAAGCTTAAATTATTTCATTAGTCATTTAAGACTTAAGCCATATTTGCATTGCTTACTTATGATAGCATTTTAAAGAATTTATATTTTGCTTTATCTTCATGTAACTCATCTAGGAATGAGGTTTGGTAGAACCGATCTCAAGATAAACATTAGAGTATTAAGCCTCTGCATGTGAAACATCGGAGGGCGTATCATGGAATCCTTACCACTCATATTTACGAATATCACCTTGTGATAAATACAAGTGGAATCATATATGTAATAGAGTCTTTCAGTCCAAAGATGGACATCTCCATTTTAAATGCTGTCATTATAGTTAGCACTGTGAGTTCTTTTATATGTATCTATAAGACATGGCACAGTGATGTTTGCAAACCACTCATTTGATAATTAGTCAAATATTTTAGGATTGTCAAAGTAAGGCTGTTAGGCTAATCTATTCCTCATTTGTACTGGACCAGATATGCTTATGATGATAAATTATTTAACTACCATATCAAGAGTAAACTTCTCTTTGGAGATGAATTTATAAACATCCTTTATCATTACTTAAAGTAATGATCATAGCATTGATAACATTAATTTATTATTATTTATAGCTCATTAGCATACTAAATCAGTTGCCTATATGCAAAGTAATAACCGCATTAAATATGTGCTATGTTTTCTAAAGTAAATTATATTGTTTATATTTATTAAATTATTGTTTTAATAATTACTCATGCATTGTGTCTTACTGACTCTCACTCACTGAATCCCATTTAATCTTTATAAAAATAATATTATTTAAAAGTGATAACTGATTACTTAAATGAACATTTATCTCTGGGTTGTTGTGTTCTTATTCATTCTGGATGGATACTATTTTATAATTCATGTTTTTTTGCAATTCTAGCTATGTGCAATTCATTTAAATTTATAGATTGCCCTTTCACATAAGATATTTGATTGAGTCAAGATTTGATATTATTTATTTACATTAATTATCCCGTAGATCTCATGTTTCTCCACCGTGTCTCTGGGACCAGAATGAATAAAATTTCATGTTATCATCAGAAGTGTTGTTTATAATGTTATTGTTTTAGAAAAGAGCAAATAGGGCAGAATCTATGATTGCTTCTGACCTGTGTATCTCAGGCATGAATGGATTTAGGGTACTTTTGCTTAAATTCTAAACCTTGTTAAATGAACATACAATTCTGACCGGTACAGAATTTTTTTTTCTTTCTTGGGCTTGGAACCCAACAAAGGGCTCCGATTAATTAAGTCTCACACCCTCTGCTTATCTTGTTGTTGGTTCAATCATTGGGGGTCTATATTAATTAAATACCATACCCTGTAAAGTGCTTGTGTTTTTGGTGGCTTATGTTTTAATGACTCGAAGATTATCTAAATGTAGGTTCATTAATTAATTTTACTGGTTAAATACTATAAGGTATATGAGTAAAACAATATTGTTAGTCAAAATAATTATTTAAAAAGTAATAAAATAGTTAATAGATATATAAATTAATTATATGTGTATCTTATACTATCTCAGTGTATATATTATACATTTGTTAATATGCATATGTGGCAATAAGGAGAAAGAAAATTAAAGTGTTAGAAAGGTAGTAAGAGTAGATTGGAACAAGGGGTAGAATAGATGAAAAAATATTTTTTTCTTTGTCAACATTAAGTAATGTATATCTCAGTTTTGATGTTTAGAAGTATCCAATATTGATATTATGTTAAAAACATTAATATAAAAGTATTGTTTGCTAGCAAATATTTAAAATGTTTGTTTTCTATTATTAGTAGCCTCAAAGCAGGTGAAGACCTTAAAAATAGAATTCTATGTCAAGTGGTTCAATGTAGTGGACATTACACTTCAATCACATTGATTCTTAGAGTAACCTTGAAGCAGGTGAAGACCCTTTATGTAATACCAAGCAGCCAGATGCAGTTGGGAAAATGCTTAAATGATTTACATGTTCTCATGCTAGCAAAAGAAAAGTTGCTTGCTAGTTGATATTGTAAATGTTTGTTTGTTATTATTAGTAACCTCAAAGCAGGTGAAGACCTTTTATGTAACACCAAGCAGCCAGATGTAGTTGGCAAAATGCTTTAATGGTTTACATATTCTTATGTTAGCAAAAGTGAAAATTGATATCAATAAATAAAGGTTGTTGGAAAGATTATTAATTTTGATATTTTGTGATAGCCTCACACTCTTTGGAAATGATAGATAATTGAGTTAAATTCCTATATTCAAACTTAGGTTAGTCACACATTGTTAGTCTGTAGTAAATGATAACTATTCATGAAATAAATTGTTTTATTCTAAATTATGTCAATCCATGTTGTATAACTTGCATATTGTCATAATATTTTCTTAGCTTTATTTTGCTGGATTGTAACATAAGTCAACTTAAACACTATTTTATGTATACATAAAGTTTATTTATGTGAAATAAATTTATAGCTGTTGCAGATTATTGCAAAGAGATAAATATAAGGATATATTTTTCTGATTTCAATATAGCTTTGAAAATAAAATATATAGTTATTTAGTATAATAATTGTGAATTATTTGATCAATGAAAAAGGAAATTTTGGTGTCCATCTCTGTGAGCATGAATAATCTAAATATTATGTAATAAGTTATTAATCTTGCCATGTTGGCATGGTGCCTTGTATTTATACAATTATAAAGTTTGCCAACAGTTAAGTTCATGTGTTAACATAACCTACATTGAGTAAGATTCAAATGCAAGCAAGGATTTAAAAAAGAGAAAATCATACTTTGCTTTAGCTTTCTGTTATACTTTGTATTATCAATTTACTAATAAAGATTTTTAGTCAATTCCAGGTGCAAAGAGAACAGATGGAAAGTGACAAAAGAAGTGAAGGCATGGTGATATTTAAATATATTTTGTGATATAGAATTAATAGGTAATAATTTTATAATATATAGCTTAAATAATATAGACAGATTCAAGTAGTGAGAAGAGTAGGCATAAATAATAAAGTGGTTAGGCATCATATAAGTTAGGCAGGGCAGGAAGAAAGTAGTAGGCATGGTGGGAAATGGTAGTATAGAGGTGATTGAGGAAAAAAGATAGGTGAATAACCCATAGTAAATAATAATGAGTCATAGAGTTAGCAATAACAGTAAAATAAAACAATATGAAATAAGTAGTGAAGAATACGGACATGGAGATTCAGAAGAGATTAATAAATTAGAAGATGAGAATAGAAGCAGTAATGGGGAGTTGGAACAAGATTTTTAGGGGATGCCTAATTCAATGGATATTCTAAGCCCGGAAATGACTTTCAAGGATCCAGAACATTTATTGGAAAAAATGGACAAGGGACCAGAGGTCATCGACAATAACCGCCAATTATTTATGATGATGCAAAGTCTACTTAAGGGAGAAGCTGAAGAATGGAAGAAACAAGTTGAAGAATCCCAGAAGAAGACAGAAGGTCTATTAAAGGACCAAGCTGAAGAACAAAAGAAAGAAGCTGAAGAGCAGAAGAAAGAAGCTGAAAAATTCCGGAAGAAAGAAGCTGAAGAACAAAAGAAAGAAGCTGAAAAACAGAAGAAAGAAGCTTAAGAACAGAAGAAAAAGTTGAAGAATGAAAGAAAGAAGTGGAAGAATGAAAGAAAGAAGCTGAAGAATTCCAAAAAATGATGCAGGGTTTATTAGAAAAGCAAGCTGAAAAGCAACAGAAGATGGAAGAATGGGTTAAACAAATTGATGAAGAAAAACTTGCTATAGAAGGAATAAAAGAGGATTATCAACAGATTCATAAGCAATTTCAGCACTCCAAATCAATATTAAAAGTTGCACAACAGGAGATAACACAATACAAAGGACAATTAAAAGATATCCAAGTAACTCAGGGGAAATTAGAAATTAACTTTATGAAATAGGAGAAAAAGCTAAACATAATTATGAGACATCAGAAAAGGAGATAAATGAAATTAAGAACACACTTCAAGAAACAAAATGAAAATACAATTAGATTTTAGAGACACAGTGGAAGGTCTCCACAAGGAATTAAAACAGATCCAATTGGTACCAAAAGGGATATTGAAAGAACAATGTGAAGTGAACTGTCCAGTTATGACAATGCATCCAGAGCAGAATGTAAATATCCACCACAGAGATTTTAGAAAACCACTGGAAATGGAACTTGGGAATATGAGTGGTGAGTAGTGAGCCAGTCATTGCAGAGAGGAGTCATGATGTAAATAATTGCCCATTTAATCCAAGAGAAAATTTTAACATGGCAACATTTATACAAATACAACATTTTATGGAGACCCTGAAGTCAGCCCACAAGAGCAATTGGGAAGTCTTAAGGACCTGTTTTTTAATCCTGCCAGTCATCAAGAACAGGTAGCCATTGCGAGCCATTATTTAAAGGGAACAGCAAAGAACTGGTATGTGTGTGGGGGGGGGGGGGGGGGGGGGGGGGGGGGGGGGGGGGGGGGGGGGGGGGGGGGGGGGGGGGGGGGGGGGGGGGGGGGGGGGGGGGGGGGGGGGGGGGGGAACTTTTGCAAGAAAAGCCTCAGACCTTTGGGGATTATAGAATAGCTCTCCTTCAGAGTTATTGAAATGAAAAGTGACAGATGGTCTTCTGTACACCTTGTCTACAGAAAAATATAAGCCTATCCCCAGAAAGACTCATACTCAGTTTTTGTGTGTCAAAAGTTGCCAGATTTAGGTCTTTAACAGCATTAGCTTATTCTGATGCTCGAATTATTAGAACCATCCATCATAACATGCACCATGGATCCAGAAAATGATGTTAGGAAGCCAGATCAGAGATGAGGAACAAATGACACATTTCCTGACCTTCATTGACTATGGTCACCTTACCCCAGAACCACCGGACAAGTCACGAAGGGTGGATGAGCCCAGGGTCAAGATGATTTCGATGAACAATGATTAAGTAGGAATTATAACTGAAAGAAATCAATAAAACCAAACTGCATTAAAAGGAAAGATGTCGGAAAACTTCAAGGGTCATGTTAAGCCGTTCCTTTCTGCAGCACCCCAGAGAAAAAGGAACAAATCAACTTATGATAATAACCCCATTACTACACCCATTCACGAAATGGACCAACCAAAAGACAAATGGAGTTCAGAACCTATATCCAACTGTGAATGTTAAGTGTAGGAACCCATAACACTCTTGCATTACTAGACTCTGGGGAGTCAAATGTCTCTCATTTCAGTATCTTTGGGTCTCATGGTGATACAGTAGCCAAGAGGCAAAAGTAAAAATATAATGGAACTTCTGATGCACATCTTATACACTTAATGCTAGCCAATGGAAGAATAGGCTGTGGGGTTACCACTGAAACTGCCAGATTTGGTTGGAAGTAGAGGTTATGTGAAGAATTAATAATAGGACACTGCTCATTTCTCGGTTGTTGGAGCGCTGAATTTTTACATGAAAATGGTTTTGGGAACTGGATTTCTCTTAACACAGCAACAATGTATTATATGTGCAATTTTCCAGATAGGATGTGTGTGTGTGATAAATGGTTTACCTGTAAGGTTCAATACAGAAAATGAACCTCCAGCATTGAAGGTGTGTGTGGGTGGGATGTTTAACACAACCCATCGATACTATGTGGTAATCATGAAAAAAGGTTGAAGGATCTACTCTAACCAAGCTTAAGGATGGAGATCAATTGGCAAAAAAAATCTATGGATGGAGCATATGACAAATAATTTCAACTTTCCCCCCCCCCCCCCCCTCGCTGGGGGCCAGCTGTCCTAGAAGAAATAAAGGGTTATACACCAGATTTGTGGGTTAAGAAAGATTCATATGTGCAATCACAAACATATCCCCAATTCCATTCCAGTGCCACTAAAAAAGTTGAAGTGTTGGTAGGAAGTAAGGGTAGAAACAAATTCGTCAAATGGTAGGAGTGGAATATCATTGGAGAAGCCCTTCACAATATAATAATCCATTAGTAGTTGTTAAAAAAATGAAATGTGAAATGGTAATCTTTGATTGTGCTTAGATGCCCGGAAGTTAAATAGTATGACCATTCCAGAACATGACATACCTCCCTCAGCACAAGAGTTATTTGTAAAGCTACTGGGCAAATGCCTTATTTTTTACTGTAGATCTTACTCGCTAGTTATTGGAGCAAATGGTTTTAGATCCACGAGCAGAGCATAAGTGGGCACAGTATTCCGTTATAATGGGCAAACTCATGTGTTCAAAAGAGTGCCATTCGAACTTCATCTAAGCAGTGGAGCCGGACTTGTGAGATGTCTAAGCCATGTTTTTGTCAGAAGACTTGCAATAAATTTGGTTTCATATGTCGATGACATCATGATTGCATCTAAGAATCCATTGGAACATTTGAAATATTTAGAAATGTTTTTAGAGGAGTGTGCTAAAGAGACAACTTCCATAAATTTAAAAAAGAGTTTGTTTGGTCTCAGGGAAATAGCTTTCTTGGGCCATCTAATTGGTGAGCAAGGAAGAGGTGTAGGCACACTCAGATGAAATCAAGGCAATAGAGGATTTTCCACACCCAACTGTTCACAAACATATCCGATTTTTTTGGGTTTATGTAATTTTTACCATTAAATTTTATCCTGGTTTCACTCAGGAAACATCCAACATGGTAGAATTACTATGGAACAGGAAAAAGTGGAATTGGAGATACATACATGACCAAGAATTCTTTAATATTAAAAGGAAATTTCTTGAGACTGTGATACTTCATCTCCATCCTATGTTCAGACTGACAGCAGTAAGAAAGGGTTTGGGAGCTTGTGCTGTTTCAAGTGGATGAGCAAGGAAAACATAAGGTTTTATATTTTTGTAGCAGGGACATTAAAAGGAGCAGAGAATAATTATACTATGACTGAACAAGAAACACTTGCCATTGTTTGGGATGCCAATTTCTCTTGGGATTGGAAGTTTATAGTCATGGATCACAAATGTTTGGAATTCTTAAATAAAGGTTTCCTTACAAATGAAAGGAGCTCATAAGGTGGAGCCTCATTTTACAAAAATTTAACTATAGTATAGTTTATTGCCCAGGCCTTGAAAATATAGTGCAGGTATATTAAGCCGGAATCCCTTACCAATGTCACTTCAAGAATCCGGAAACTTGCAGACCAAACTGTTAAGGTAATGGCTTACAGCTAATGAGATATCCGTTGAATCTGATTTAAAGAATATAATATATTGGCTAGGGAAGGGATCTCCAATAAGGAAATATCATTCATGCAGTGTTAAGGAAAAGAAGAAGAAAATGCTTCCAAACTGAGTGCCAAAAGGATACCATCGGTATCAAATAAGGGAAGGATTATTAGACATTAGGACAAACAGAGAACACAACTCCGCATGGAAAATCGTGGTACCACACCACAAGTGAGGAAACAAATTATAAATGCAACTCATCAAAGTTTTGGACATTATGGACCCAGAAAAACAGAAGAGGCAGTGAGACATAGGTTTTACTGGCCTGGAATGCATGCTCCAAATTTTGAACATATTTAAGAGGGTGATACTTATGTGCAAAATCAAAGCACCTTATTAAATCATATAGGGGCAGTTATTCCTATTGTTGCTTCCAAGACAAATGAATTACTGGCTATAGATTTGTCACGGCCCTTTGCCCAGATTTAGATGCTTCCAGTATCTGTTAGTTACTTATGATGTTTTTCTAAATATGTTCAAGCATATCCAGTAACATGAGCAGATTCCAGAAATGCGATTCAGGTTTTACAAAACAAACAATTCCCTGAAGTAGGTAAACCTGAAATTATTATCAGACAATGGTTCCGCATTCACATTCAAGGAGTGAAGAGCCTGGATTCTTCGACAAGGACTAACACATCATCCTTCACATCAGTTAGAAACCCCTCAATCTAAGCCATGCGAGCATGTAGTGAAAGAGATAAACCGACTATTCTGTACCTAGTAATTCTGAGAACCATAGAGGCTGGGTCAACAATACCAAGGAAGATAACAAATTTCATTAACCAATCAGTTAATGAATCAACAGGTTTTACGCCAAGGCATCTTCACTTTGGCAAACCATGCCCAGAGATTTTCAAACTTTACCAAATGAGGATGTTTATTTTGATCAAAAATGTGACCAGCAAATATGCTCGATCAAGGTTAGCCTATATGGCCAAAAATTAGAATTAGGATGGGATGAGCGTCTCTATCATGCAGATTTTGTGGAAGGGAGATCAAGTGTGGCTTAAAGTCTCTGAGTGCAGTAATGTCACATGCCAAGAGCTCCAGAAATTTTTTCCTTTGTATAAAGGTCCTTATATAATTAAGAAGAAATGTGGGGGGAGAATGCTCTTCTTTAAGAAGGGAGGTAATTAAAGGTACTTACAATGCTCATCAGTTAAAACCGTTTATACCGCCTGACCCAGGAAAGGAGTAGTAAAGTGTTTGGGATTGATAAAACAGCAAAGATATTAGGAGGGACCATTGATTTTCAAAAGAGCTTAAGAGAATAGGGAGATTCTAATTAGTACATTGTAATTAGATTTCCTGAAGCAAGGCATAAACATAGAGAAGTAAAAAATAGAATAAAACTAACACATTATTATTAAGATGACCATGTGTTTCTTTGCCACTTGGAATAACAATTTTTAAAGGCAGTATAAGTAAAATCATTTTTTTAACATTTTTTTGTTTGTTCCTCTAATTATGGGAATGTGAAGTGGTAAAACTGCAGTACATATTTAACTTCATTGCATGATGACATTACATACCTTTAAAGTAGGGTTTGAACCAGTTTATATGCTTATTTGGTCATCTAGGAATGTTAAGCATGCACATATACACATATCACTTCCACCCTGTTTATTTAAAATGGTTATGTATAACCAGTTGAATTATTATTTTATCTTAAGTATATTTTATTTCCAAGCTTGTAAATTCCTTCACTTAAATAATTGTGTATGTGCGTATATGTATTACAGATATAAAAATAAATACAATTAATGTAAAGCTAAAGCAATGCTTTAAAATTTTAAAAAGTATTATTACAATTTCAAAATGTCATTCTCATTTAACTATTTCAAGTCAAACTAAAAATCATATTCTTAAAGTTATTTGCAATTTTAAAAATACGTTTAAATAATGCTTTCTGAACGTATTTGTTTAAATCTTCCAATGTTGCCAAATTTCTGCATAGGAGGAGCAGAAGTTCTAGGAACATGCAAAAGGAGTTCAAATCACTCTTCTCTTGTATTCTGCTTAGAGAGTAGAACCAAAATGAATTGTGTATAGAAGGAATTTGTTTTCCCTGATCTTAAATCCTCTTGTCCTGCCTTCCTGCTATGCCATCACGCATTGAGAACTGTTATGTTTAACTGTAAAAGAATAATGGAAGATGCCTACCATTACTTTATTAATATTGTGCCTTGCTAAACTTTGTATACATTATTATAAGGGCCACCATAACTTCTAAAGGTAATCCATTTCGCTTGAAGAATGAACTCTTAATTCCTCCTCACTTCACTTCTTTCCTAAATCTTAATTGTAATCATAATGTAATCTTTATTTATTTGATAACTAACTATAAACTTAATTATTATCATTAAATTTGTGATTTTCTCTCTTAAGTTTTAAACTTGTTCTTTGAAATGCTAGCACAGAATTATATATACTTAAAATCTATCACTAGTTTTAAGTTTCTTGCTCTAATTATATTATTTTTCACAAAGTGTAAAAAAACTTATTTAAACTATGTATCTTATTAAATTAGTTTTTAGTATGCTAATGTTTCCATCTAGTGAACTTATATTATTTCAATCATCATTCCGATATTTTTGGAATATTTAAATAGTTAAATGTAAAAATTTCTATATAGTGAACTTATATTATTTCAATCATCATTCCGATATTTTTGGAATATTTAAATATTAAATGTAAAATTTCTTATTGAATGCTACTTATATCATTAAATATTTTGGAAATGTATGCTTAATGGCAGATTGTTTAAAATGTCATATTATGAGATAAGATAAACTTTTTTGTTGTTGATACACTATTTATTTAGATGCATTCTATGTTTTCTAAAATGATTTTAATTATTAACCTATTTTAAATAATTATTTATTGATTTTACGCCATCAAGCATTATCTTATGATATATTGTTGTTTAAAAATACTTGGGCTTGTTAAATACGAAAAATAATATTTTTCCTCTTCTATTTTCAACATCCTAAATTTAACAGTTATACTGATGATGCTGAGTGGGTTATTATTTTATCATGGTGTTATGCATGATATTATTGCTTTATTTAAGCTTAAATTATTTCATTAGTCATTTAAGACTTAAGCCATATTAATAATATATTTGTGTTGCTTACTTATGATATATTTTAAAGAATTTATATTTTGCTTTATCATATTTACTCATCCGAACCTCGGATTTTCTTCACGTAACTTATCTAGGAATGAGGTTTGGGTAGAACTGATCTCGGGATAAACATTAGAGTATTAAGTCTCTGCATGTGAAACATCGGAGGCGTACCATGGAATCCTACTATCTATATTTTTGAATATCACTCTTGTGATAATACGCAAGCGGAATCATATATGTGATAAAGTTTTCAGTCCAAAGATGGACATCTTCTCCATTTTAAATGCTGTCATTATAGTTATCTATAAGACGTGGTGCAGTGATGTTTGTAAAACACTCATTTGATAATAAAATGAATATTTTAGGATTGTCACAGTAAGGCTGTTATGCTAATCCATTCCTCATTTGTACTGGCCCAGATATGCTTATGACAATAAACACATTTACTGCCATATCAAGAGTAAACCTCTTGGAGATAAATTTATAAACATCCTTTTATCATTACTTAAATTAATGATCATAGCATTGATAACATTAATTTATTATTATTTATAGCTCATTAGCATACTAATTCAGTCACTCATATATAAAGTAATAACCACATTAAATCTGTGCTATGTTTTCTAATGTAAATTGCTGTTTATATTTACTAAATTATTATGTTTTAATAATTACTCATGCATTGTGTCTTATTGACTCTCACTCATTGAATCCCATTTAATCTTATAATAATATTAATATTATTTAAAGTTATAACTGATTACTTAAAATGAACATTTATCTCTGGGGTTTTCTGTCTTGCTCATTCTGATGGATACTATTTTATAATTCTTGTTTCTTTTGAAAATGCTAGCTGTGCATCCATTTTTTTAAATTTATAGATTGCCCTTTCACATAATATATTTGATTGAGCCAAGATTTGATATTATTTATTTACATTAATTACCCTGTAGATCTCATGCTTCTCCACTGTGTCTCCTGAGCAGAATGAATAAAATTTCATCTGTTATCATTAGAAGTGTTGTTTATAATAATGTTATAGTTTTAGAAAGAGCAAATAGGGCAGAATCATGATTCCTCCTGACCTGTGTTTCTCGGGCATGGATGGATCAGGGTACTTTTGCTTAGATTCTAAACCTTGTTAAATGAACATACAATTCTGATCGGTAAATAATATATATATATATATATATATATATATATATATATATATATATATATATATATATATATATATATATATAATTATTAATAATTACCTGATATATGATGACTTCATATGATTATTTTAATGACATTCCCTGCAGTAAACGTAACTGAAGTTTCAATACAATAACATCTACTTTTCTCAGAGCATCCTTTTCAAATCATAGGAATGCGTATAGATTTAAATTTGTTACTTTTATCTTTTTTCTTTCTTCTCATGTTTAAATTCTGTTGCTTGAGAAGTTTTAAGAATAATTTTGTCTATCTTAAACACCTTCCAGCTGTTATTTTTTTTTAATTCACATCTGTCATTTATGCTGTTGGGTCTTTTAAAAATCTCTATAGCATCTCTTACTAATTCTCGTTGTATTGTTCAATTTATGCTAGAATATTTGTTTTATCAAAATTGATATCATGATTAGTTAATTTTATATGAGAATGAATAGCTGATGAATTGGATTTTTTTCTCACTGCCAGAATGAGTTCTTCCTTTCTAATATTTATTCTATGATGAGTCTGTCCAATATATGAATGTCAAATAGACCCTACATGTAATTTCATATATTAATTATATGACACCAAAGATATTTTATCTTTAGGAAGTGGAAGCGTTTCAATATTTGTTTTTATTTAAAGGTAGCAACTGTATGGATAATATTTTTCTTAGAATATTACCATTATATGCGGTAAAATTGTCTTAATGGGATGTATCAAAATATTTTTTCTTTTATATGAATAAGCCCTATTAATAATCCTGTAATTAAAACGATTATTAAGAATCGTTTTATTAGTAAGCAAAAACGTCTTGCAGAAAATGGGTATCATTAGAAAGTCTTTTTATTCTATCACCAGAAAGACTTTTTTTAGATAGAACAAAGATACTTTCTTTATGATAGCTATTTTCCAAGACGTTTCTGCTACTAATAAAATGCCTTTTTGATAATGATATTAATATAGTATTATTAATCGTTTATTTATATAAAGATAAAAAAAGATTTTGATACATCATAAATTAAGATAATTTTGCAATATATAAAAGAAGTAACTGATAAAATTGGTAATATTCTAAGAAAAATAATATTCACACACTTTACACTACCTTTTTAAAAATGATTAAAATATTTCCACTTCCTAAAGATGTTACTTTGGAATTCTATGGTATATACAAAATTCCATGTAGGATCTTGTTCTCATTCATATATTTGACAGATCAATTGTAGACACAAATATTAGAAAGGAAGAACACATTCTGATATTCAGAGAAAAATCCAACTCATCAGCTATTGTCAATGTTTCAGAAAAAATTAAACAATGTGACCATAGATTGCTAAGAGAAAACTATATTGAATATTAAAAGCCCCAAGAACATTTGGAAGAATTTATTGGAAGACAAAATAATTCTTAAAACTTCTCAGCCAATAGAATTTAAATATATCAGAGAAAGAAAGATAAAGAATTGATTTTAAATCTCACACACGTATTAATATTGGTTGAGAAAGATGATGTTCTAGAGAAAAAGATACTGAAATATCAGCTATTAGTTATTTCTATACAACAGAAATTATGAAAAGAAATATATATATATAAGTATATAAACTAATTTAATGAAAGAAGGTTACTTTGAATTTTCAAGATAAAATGTAATACAAAATATAAAAAGTAATATTTTTAATATTTTATCAATTGTAAATTTAATAAGAGGGTTTTATTATAGAATTATTAAGTTGATTTTCTGATTCATCACATGTTCAGAATGTACAGACTTTTTTTCATCTTCCACTTTCTATCATTTTCCTCTTCACAATACTAGCAAACAGTACCAGGTTCACTTTCGAGTCCATGTAGACACAAGTACATATATATATATATATATATATATATATATATAATATTATGATTCGATGTCTGTATTTTTAAAGCAATATATGTAATTATATAACTGAATATGTAAATACAGTAACTTAATAACCAAAAAATATTTTAATTCACTTAGCGCTCTTTCGATTATCCCAGTAATCTGTGTCAACTAAAGCTTTGGAATGCTAACTTTCCCACAATTCCGTGGTCTTAACGTTTGCGCTCCAAAGGGATAAAATATTTTTTAATTATTAAGTTAATTGTATTTACAAATATTCAGTTGTGTATATATATATAGTTTCTTTACAAATATTCAGTTGGTATATATATATATATAGTTTAAGAGAATAGAGCATTTCACATTTTCATCATTATATATTTATATATAAATCAATCCATTGTTATATACGAATAAATAATACAACATAGTTTAGTATTACTTGACTTTTATGTTTTTAAAATCACGTGATAATATCATTGCGACACAATGTCACAATAAAGTAATAAGACTTAGAAAGGATCAAATACATACCTAGTATTAAAAATATTTGATTAACTTTGTAAACCTACAGTGAGTAATTTCATCTAAACTTCAACTGTAGTTAAACCTGTGAAGTTATATAAAAAAATTATTAGCAATGAAGTTTTCGATGTAAAGACATCTGAAAGTGTTACTAACATCCATTTCTCAGATGCTATTAGTGGTGGGATTAATGACAATAAAAATTAAATGAATGATCTCTAGATTTCTGTATAATAAGATTAAGATCTTGTGATAAATAATATGGTATTACAACAAAGGCATCATCTATTTAATAATGGGTCA
>JAQFVV010007393.1:0-96012 GCA_028023455.1 Epiperipatus broadwayi | reverse complement strand
AAAAAGACTATACTTTTAATTTCATAATTTTATATAATACCTTTTAATTAAGATGTTTTTTATGTTTGCCATATCCACTGTATGACAGATTTGCACTACAGAAAGTGTGTATTTTCTTGTCTGTTTAATTTTAAAATTATAAATATTTTTTATAATTTTTTCTGCAATTATTTTGTAGTCAATTTGAATTTACAATAATTTTAGTAAATTACTATTAATTTATGTATTTTTTTTTTTGGCGCATGTAGCTTTTTTTTTTTTTTTTGAGGAACGACAAACGTAGTGCCATCCGATATTTTTTTCCCTATGAGATGGTTTATTTTATGTCCACCATTTCTACTGCATGACAGATTCGCACTATATCAGGAAGAGTGTTTTTTATTGCCTGTTTAATTTTACAATTACAAATACTTTTTATAATTCTTTCTGCAATATTTGGTAGTTAATTTGAATTACAATAATTTTAGTAAATTACTATTAATTTATGTATTTTTTGGATGCATGTAATTTTTTTTTCGAAGAATGACAAACATGTTGCCATTCAATATTTTTTTTCCTATGAGATGGCTTCTTTAGTATTATTCTTGCTATGTCTACTGAATGTCTTCTTTAGTATTATTCTTGTTATTAGAAGTTTTCTTTCATATTATTCTTGCTGTTAGATGTTTTCTTTAATATTATTCTTGCTATTAGATGTCGGCTGCAGAAAGGAGTTTGCTATTAACTGAAAGGAGACCCTTTGATTCCTCTTGGAGGCCTTAAAGGAACTGAGCAGGGCAAATTCCTAATGTCCACTCCATACGTTCTTGCCATTGCAGCTGTTATTACTATGTGATTATTCATATAGTATACAAACATGGATGGGCTGCTCACCAACATGCATTAGCCAGCATGGTGAGTTTATTGGCTTTTTACCTCTGAGTTTAAGATCAAGAAACACCATGGTCTTTCTTCTCAGTGCCTGATAATGCAGAATGAATGTTTGTGTAAATGATAAATATTTTTCCCATACATATGTACAATTATGACAGACAAAAATAAAGCATGGCCCTTATTCCCAGGAGGCTGTAAAGTCACCAACCAAGGCAGCGGTTGGTGGCCGAAGGCGGAGGGTGCTAAGAATCCCCTGATTGTGGACCCAGGCTGCCATTTGATGATGATTTTTTATTTAGGTACTTACAACTGCAGATCACTTTCAATTGAAGGAAGATTGCAAGAATTAGAAGAAGAACTGTCTTATATTAAATGGGACATTATTGGACTTTGTGAAGTTAGAAGAAAAGGAGAAGAAACAATTGATTTAAAAAGTGAACATACTCTATTATAAAGGCACACATATGGGAAATACAAGTGGAGTAGGATTCATTATAAATAAAAAGTGGAAGAACAATATTGTGGAGATTGATGGTGTATCGGACAGAGTGGCAAGATTAGTTATACAACTTAATAGCTGATACCAAATGCAGATAATTCAGGTTTATGCCCCAACAAGTTCTCATAGTAATGAAGTAGTAGAAGATTTTTATATGGATATACAAAAGGCTTTTGATCAGTGTAAACAACATTTTAAAATTGTTATGGGAGACTTTTAATGCTAGAATTGGTAGACAAATGAAAGATGAAATTGCTGTAGGTAATTTTGGTTATGGTAATAGAAATGAGAGAGGACATAGACTTGTGGAGTTTGCAGGAAAAGAAAAACTTTATATTATGAATTCATTTTTTGAGAAAAATGTTAAAAGGAAATGGACATGGAAGCATCCAAATGAAGATACAGCAGAATTGGATTATATTTTGACTAACAGAAAATACATATTTCAAGATTGTAATGTTCTTAATAAATTTAACACAGGAAGTGATCATCGATTAGTAAGGTGTAAGTTATGTGTTAATGTAAAATTAGAGAAACAAAAATTATTAAAAAAAACAATATTTACAGTTGATATTCCTAATCTTCAGAAACATTCTAATGAATTTAAATTAGAACTTACAAATAGGTTTCAAGTGTTAGGAGATTTTGAACATGATTCAGATTTGAATGAAATTAATATGAAAATAACTAATACACTTTTAAAAACTGCAACAAACATAGCTGGTAGAAAAAAGCAGCAATTGACTAATAAAATTTCTACTGAGACTAAAGAATTTATGAAGAAAAGAAGGAATATGAATATATACAAAAATGATGTATTAAAAAGAATTGAATATCTCGAATTTTGTAAAATGGTACAGAAAAGAGTTGAAAATGATATAAGAAAGTATAACTGTGAAATAGCAAGGAAAGCTGTAGAAGAAAATAAAAGTCTCAAAAATGTTAAACAACATTTTGGTATTGGTAGGAAATTTATATCTGCAATAAGAAAAAAAGATGGAATTATTACTAAAAAAAGAGATGACATCATGAAATTGGTAGAAGATTTTTATCAAGAATTATATAGTAATAAAGAACAAGTACCTCCTCTATCTATTACATCTTCCGAATTGCCCAGAATTTTAAATGAAGAAGTGAGACATGCAATTAAGTGTATGAAGAAAGGAAAGGCTCCAGGAAATGATGGAATTATAATTGATATATTAAAAGAAGCAGGTGAAGAAATAGAAACAATTTTAGCAAAGTTATATACCAAATGTCTAAATGATAAAGATGTACCGGAAGATTGGAAGAATGCAGTAATAATATTAATATTTAAAAAAGGTGATAAAGAAGATATTAGAAATTACAGACTTATCAGCCTTCTGACAGTTTTATATAAAATTTTTACCAAGATAATTATAACTCGTCTACAGAGAACTTTGGATTTCCACCAACCAAGAGAACAAGCTGGATTCAAAAGTGGTTTTAGTACAATAGATCATATCCAGGTATTGAGAGAAGTCATAGAAAGGACAAACAAATATGAGTTGTCATTATGTTTTGGATTTGTAGATTATGAAAAGGCATTCGATTCTATACACATTTCTTCAGTGATTAAAGCATTGGATCATCAAGGTATAGATCCAGGATATTGTCATATTTTAAAGAATATTTATAAAAATGCAACAGCAACAATTAGATTACATAATGATACTGGAAAAATCAACATTGAGAAAGGTGTAAGACAAGGTGACTCCATATCTCCAAAACTCTTTACAGCAGTGCTGCAAGAAGTATTTTGTGGATTAAAATGGGAAACTAAAGGAGTGAAAGTAAATGGAGAGTATTTAAGTCATTTAGATTTTGCAGATGATGTAGTTGTTTTTGCAAATAATGCTTCAGAGCTGCAGGAAATGTTGCAGGAGTTAGCAGATAAAAGTAGAAAAGTAGGACTAAAGATAAATGTTAAAAAGACTAAAGTAATGTTTAATCGATTTGCTCAAAATATGAAAATAAAGATTGATTATGAAGAATTAGAAGAAGTTAAAAGTTACAAATACCTTGGTCAGATTATTAATACAGATGGAAACATAATGGAGGAAATTAATCATAGAATTAAACTTGATTGGAGTGCTTTTGGTAGAAATAACTTGATACTAAAAGGAAATATGCCTATGTGTATTAAAAGGATAGTTTTTAACAAATGTGTTTTACCAGTTCTTCCTTATGGATCTGAGACTTGGACACTTAATAGAAGAGCAATACAGAGACTTCAGACCACTCAAAGGAGTATGGAGAGATGTATGTTGGGAGTAACAAGAAGAGATCGAAAACGCAATGTATGGGTAAGACAACACTGACCTTATTGAAAAAATTAAAAGATTGAAATGGAGTTGGGCTGGACATATTGCTAGAAGAGATGATAATAGATGGACAATTGAAATTTTAAATTGGATTCCAAGAGATTGTAAAAGACCCAGAAAAAGACCACATGTGAGATGGACATATGAAATAAGAAAATGTGCAGGGGTGATGTGGAGAAGAGAAGCTAAAGATCAGAGAAGATGGATTAAACTTGGAGAGACCTTCATCCTGCAGTGGATTGATAATGGTTGATGATGATGATGATTAGATGTCTTCTTTAGTATTATTCTTGCTATTATATGTCTTCTTTAGTATTATTCTTGCTATGTCTACTGGATTCTTTAATATTATTTTTGCTATGTCTACCGGATTCTTTAATATTATTCTTGCTATGTCTATTGGAATCTTTGGTATTATTCTTGCTATGTCTACTGGAATCTTTAGTATTATTCTTGCTATGTCTACCTCTTCTTAGGATTATTCTTGCTATTAGATGTCTTCTTTAGTCTTATTCTTGCTATTAGATGTCTTCTTTAGTCTTATTCTTGCTATTAGATGTCTTCTTTAGTATCATTCTTGCTATGTCTACCAGATTCTTTAGTATTATTCTTGCTATGTCTACTGGAATCTTTAGTATTATTCTTGCTATGTCTACCTCTTCTTTAGAATGATGCTTGCTATTAGATGTTTTCTTTAGTATTACTCTTGCTATCAGATGTCTTCTACCAGAATCTTTAGTATTATTTTTACTATTAGATGTCTTATAGTAATTAATTTTCATTGTAATTTTTTTCTTTTTCTTTTTTCAGAAACAACAAACATGGTGTCCGAAGTCCACCAGATGGCTGGCTTCTTTACTATTTTTTTTGCTATTATGTATTATCCCAAACATGTACTATTCTAATCTTCTGATCTTTAACGTAATGCCTCCACATGATCTGTTGACAAATTTTAGTGATTAACATTGTTCGGAAATTACTAGGAGATGTTATCTTAAAGATCAGAAGATTAGAGTCATATGTCTTTGAGGTAATATGTTATAGCAAAAAAAATACTAAAGTACCATATATATGTTCAATATTTAGAGTGCTTTTAAATAATAGCCTGGGAAAGGATGATTTACTTCCTTTGTTTACATATAAATTTAGTTATATTTAATTTAAAGTTTATATATATATATATATATATATATATGTGTGTGTGTGTGTGTGTTTCATGAAACATTTAATGTCAAGTCAACACTAAGACATAATTTCTTTTTCCTCATGTTTTTTCTTGCTTCATCTCTTTTGTCATTTTCCTCCTTCTTTGCCAATTTAATAGTAAACTTTTTTTTAAGATAATATCTGGAAGTTAATTTTCTAATATTGATGTATTTTTGATAAATATGAATAATAAATAATTTATAAAAGTGATGCATTTTTGAAATTGTCATATATATATATATATATATATATGATCAATGACAAAATAGTCAAAAAGAAGTACATTATCAAATCTTGAAATATTTATAGTATCAAAATTTCTCTTGTATTTATTTGATATTATTTTATTATCTTTGAATTCAAATCTGGTTCTCAAAATAGTGACATATATTAAAATCATTATTATATTGGGTGACAGTGATACATGCATACTTACAATTGATTATATTAAAGGTTAAGGATATCATAATTTCTTTGATTTGTATGGATTCATGTTAAAATACACAAATCTCTATTAAAAATTAGAAACTTATAAAGTAATAACTGGCATATAATATAGCATATCCTCTTATTATTTGGCAAATTTCATCATCATAGCATTTCTTATGTTCTATATCATTTTCCAGACCTGAACTAATAACTACCATACAGCTGATCAAATCCAACTAAATCATTAGTGAGTATAAGCTCCCTTTTGAATTTATCTAAAGTAACTTTGAAACTAGTTTTAACAAAAGAAATGCACTAATCCTAAATTTAATATTAATAATAAAACAGTTTCGTTAATAATGAAACAAACAGAAGAATCAGAATAATATAAATTTCTCTACATCAGTTGTTATATTGCGATGTTAAGGTACTTTACTCACGAAATTAGTATCTACTAAAATTTATCTAATTTACATGACTAAAAGATATGTTTATGAAGACGCAGTTTGTTTGGTGACGTTAATACTTCAAGCAATTTATTCAGATTTGCACAGGAAATTCATAATCTGATAAAAAAAAAAGACTATCTCGAATTACTGTTTAATAAATGATCAAATTCTAACTTTCGTAATTTGAATTATATATGTTGTTTATGCATTGCCATTTTAAATATCGTAGTTACTTATATAAATGTATGCAAAACTAAAAAAATAAATATTGATATTATCCTTGTTTGGTTCATACGTTTACAAGTTGAATTCAGCATTGCATAACAAGATGAACAACAAAGGAAATAACATCATATTATGCAATTCTGAAGAACATATTATACAAAAATGCAATCAGAAATAAAATAACTAAATATATATAAAGCTTGCTCTGGAATCTTTAATTTCTATATCTTAAGTATATGTTTTATATATATATAAAAAAAAAACAGTAGGAAAAAAAAAACGCAAATAAGGCAACCAATATTCTGAGTACGAAAAAAAAAAGATTAATCAAAACATGTTTATTTTTTTTTTTTTTTAACTATTGTGGTCAAAAAGGGTTTAATAAAATGTTAGTTAATATTTATTTACATTTAATAAATCTTAGAACAAATGTTAATAGTTAATGATGCCTTATTTTATATTGCAGTATAAAACTTTCTATACTGATATAAAAAATAAGCATCTACTTTTAAAAAAATTATTTTGTTATTTAAAATAAATATAACATATAATGCAGTTGTAATTACATACATTCTAAAGCATATATATATTAACAATTAACATTTTTGCAGCATATGGATGCTTTAAAAACGCAGTATATTTATAATGAAAAATTGAAGGTATTTTGTTGAAATATTATTACGTATAACGTATTCACTTAACCCATCAAAAGTGTTAATACAAGAAGGACTATGAAACCAAGAACATCACATTTAGCAATGTATTTTGTTTGAAGAAAAATATCTGAGAATGATTAGAACAGTCAAAACCATTATCTATTTTGAACATTTAAATATAATAAAATATTGGGTATACATTGTAATGAGGGTATAAAAAATAATAAACAATGAGGACTGCCAATTCCTCAACAAGCTTTGTGATAAATGCTTAGCTAGAGAAAGCATTTAAAATATGAGGAATTGACAATCCTCATTGTTTATAACTTACAAGCTTAAGAGTATAGAATCATGTGATCTATGACTCTTATTTTGAATATAAAAATGTTTGTTTTTACCAGTATTTATATACTACTTAAGGAATAATGTTTTTTTTTTTTAAAAATATTTGTTTATTATTTAAAACCATTATTATAAATTAGAAATATAAAAAAGAAAAACAATGTGTATAGATCATCTATAATTATTCAGTCTCCTTCATCAGTGAAAATTCTTGTCATATTGCATCCAAATATTATGTTCATAATTTGCATATTAACATTTATTTATTCAAAAGATTAACTTGCTAATAATAGCTGAATACTCATTTACTGATTATCTTGGATACATATCTATATCATTATGGTCCTACTATATGTTTACAACCTGAACAATTTTCAATATTTATCTCATCAAACTTAAACCCTAGCTAGGTTCATAACAAAACATACAAATATGCTAACTTCCATTAACAAGATTTTTTAAAATTGTAATTAAATAATTTTTAAAATGTATAATGTTTTAAAACATTACAGTATAATATGATTATATATTATTTTCAAACATTACTAGAGATTTTATGTTTATATTAATAATAAAATTGCTGACTGAGATATATAGAAAAACAACATGCCAATATGATAAAAAAAATAAACGTTGCTAGGGGAATAGAAATTATCCTCATTTATTGTAAAACATAAATGATAATGCACATTGTAAGTTAAACATTATATATATATAATAATAATTCAAACAAATATATTTAACACAGTATTCAAAATTAAATAATCTATTCTTTACCAGAAGTACTTTCAATTGTTTCACTGACAATCTTTATCAACTGTTAATACAAACGTACAAAAAATAAAAACTTGCATTACCCATCATTCAATCTATTCAAATTTCCCACAATTCTGTTGTCTTTATATTAGCCGATTGTTTATATATATATATATATATTTGTTTCTATAAAATGCATATATGATGATGGAATTTGTTCAATATATTTTACACTAAGTGAAGACTGATGATTTAGTAATGTTTTCAGAAGGAATGCATAGCAAATCTTAAAAAAAAAAAGATTAATTACAAGTATTTTCAGATACATTAGTCAATTTATTACATAGGCTTTGCTCATCATAGTAAAATAAAGGGTAATGTAGTTGATAATTAAAATATATTTAAATAATATTGTTATCGACAGAAGGTAAAATATCTATTGTAATGCATTTTTATGAACAATATTGCAGGTCATTTCTACATGCTGTTGATAATTCATGTATTATTGTTTCATGTAAATATTATCTAAATATATTTTAATTATCAACTGCATTCCATTTTTTAATTATACTAATGCAAGCAAAGCCATATGAACAGCTAGTGCATATATATATATATATATATATATATACATATATCATTTCTTGTAGTCATTTTTCAATTAATTATAAGACTATAGTGTTGTCAAAAATTATAAACTATTAATTAATCAATCGATAAATCATAAATAATAGACAACTCGTTGATATTAAACTTAATTTGATATCATCAAATCGATTTTTCTTCTAATTAGAACCTTCTCAAAATGCCATTTTTTAAATTTATCATGTCACATAATACATTTTAAAAAATGACATCTTGAGAAGGTTCTAATTAGAATAAAAATCGATTTGATATTAAATTAAGTTTTATATCATTTATCAATTGATTAAGCATTTATATATATCTTATTCATTCAGTAGACTGAATTTTCACTATAGTCAATAGAGGGATTTAAACTTAGGATTTTTAATATATATTCATCCTTCACTCCATCTCAAACAAACGATACACATAACCACACACATGTGAAAAAGATAAATGATTCCCAATATATGTATTTCATGCAGAATCAGCACTTATCAGTATGGACTAGATCATAATCTCCTACACATATATACAATCAGTGCTCAACTTATATTAAGATCGCAATTACTTAAACTTTAGAGCACTGATTGTATATATGTGTGGGAGATTATGATTTAGCTCAACTGATCAGTGCTGGTTCTGCACAAAATACATATATTGGGGATCATTTATCTTTTCCACATGTGTGTGATCATGTGTATTGGTTGTTTGAGATAAAGTGGAGGATGAATGTAGATTGAAAGTCCTAAGTTCAAATCTTTTTATTTAATTATATATCAATAATAGTTGTCACCACTTGAGTTGCACCCATTCTTTTATTCTTTATAAAGATAAATAACCCTTTAAAAAGAATATGTCTGATCTATCAACATCTTAGTCACAAAGTTATTTAAGCTTATTGTTCCAGCATTTTAATATTTTAATAAATTAAATATTTTTCTAAAAGAAATTCTTATTGTCAAAAGTAAAGCTATCGATCATTGGCTTGAGTTATATCTGTACTCTATGGAATACTCATCTCAGCTAAAGTTTTTACAACTTCTTTCATCAACCTTACACAATCTATTTCACCATTATCTACATATGTATTTTTTTCCAAAGATAATTATAATGGATGACTGAAGGGAGCTTGAAAGTTTGCCATCAAATATCCTTTCATTACATCTGGCTTAAGTATATACACTATACCTGTATTTTAATATTATATAATTTTACTATCTTCTTAGTGATTATATATTTTTTAAAATAATAAATTCCCATTTCTATCTTTAATCATTTGTAAATTTTTTATACTCATCTTTTGTTTTTCAAATTGGTTTATCTATAAATTAAATTAAACTATTTTATGTAATTATACTAATTGAATCTCTCATCCTGGATGAATACTGTGCAAAATTAGTTTTATTTATTTATGCCATTTGTGATATTATATAAGAAAAACAATGTTAATAGATTACACATTTATGTGGTGTTCAATCGAAATGTTTCTTTGAAGGGAAGATTGTTTTAAAATATTACTTAAATAAATGTTTTATACATTCTATTAATCAAAGTTATTTTTTTAAAAAAAATGCTTTTAATTTTTTTTGTTAAAGACAGTAATTATGTGAATAGTTTAAATTTTAACATTTCAACAGTAGATCATGTACAAATTAATCCAAGCCATTTAAAACTTATCTTATCACATGAGAATATACTGAAAGGAAAATATAATAATAATATAATTTACAAGTGCAGTTTTTATTAGTAAGTCTTTAATTAGAAGATAATTAGTCTTTGACATGCACTGTTTAATCATGTTAACTCAGCAATGTTATAGTGAGTATGCAGAACACTTTTAAACTCAAATACAAGTCATAGGCTTTTAAAAAATAAGAACAGCCATCTTATCTTTGTATGTAAATGCAATTATATGGGCCAATCTTCTCCAGTCATGAAATTGAAAATTTCACTGGTTTTTACTATAAATTAATAATGTAATGGACAGAAAATTATGAAGATTAAATTTTCATGCTGTCTTTTTAAAATGATTTAGATTGGCCTATATAATTGCACTTAGGTACAAAGATAAGACAACCATTTTTATCTTTTAAAAATTTCTATCTTGAATTTGTGTTTGAGAGTGTACTGTGTATTTACTATAATATTATGAATTAGTAACATGATTGAACAGTGCATGTTAAAGGCTGATTATTTTCTGTTTAAAGAATTGAAAGGGAAATTGTAAATGACAATTTTCATTATGTGAACTGTTTGTTTGAAGGCAAGATTGCTTTAAAATATCATTTAAATAAATGTGCCATAGATTCCATTGAACAATATTATTATCTAAAAATAAAATCAGTTTAATTTTATTTAAAGACAATAGTATTTGAATAGTTTAATTTTTACATTTTTTATGAAATACATAAATTATTTAACTTTCACTTACTTACTTTTTTAAATTTAGTTTATTGTGTGAGAAATGTATTTAAACTAAAATCTTAAAAGTTAATCATATTCTGTAATATAATAAAATTTAATTAATTTAAAACATATTTATGATATCAAATTGTACCTGGCTTTAACAAAAAATAAAATTGTCTCCATTTCTATAGTTTGTATATGTTAATATCAAGTCACAACATAATTTGCATTTAAACAAATTTTCCAACATCTTTTAATCAATGCTGCCCCCCCCCCCTTTTTTTTAGCATTTTTATGACATCATTAGAAAATGATTAATTTTCCCATGCATTTTTATATTGTAAATTCCAAAGTTTTTAAAACAATTAAATACCATAAAGTAAAAATTCATAACCTATAAAATTCCTGACAAAAAATTGTACAAGATTCATAAAGATTGGTGCAATATTTGTTGAATTATATAGTAACAAACAACAAACTTTCACATTTATGTATTAATGTAAATATAATAATACTCAGAACTTGAGATGTGTCAGTTAATATAAAAAGGTATAAGAAAAACTAAATTTACATTTAATAGCACTAAGCTACTTTCAGTGGATTTTCACCAAAATCATAGTGCAGAATAAACCGTCATTGTTGAGAGTCTGAATATAGATCTGGAGGGTGTTCCAGTAAAAATATTAGGGCCTGATATTCTAAATTTTCTGCCTGCAATGCTGTCTGAATAAAAATATGTGTTATATACAAACACAGATTTGCTATTTACAATTAAACATTTAAAATATTAGTATGTCTGAATCATGAGTTATGACATGAAATGTGATAATGCTTTTTGCATGTTAACCCATAATGGTTCAATGCACTAATGTTACATTTTATCTTTAATTGGATAAAACTCTATTAATGAAATGTTTGAAATGATTTGAACTACATATGACAGTGAATCCATAATTTATTATGAATGAACTCAAGACACAATGTATACTCTCATGATCAATGTCATAACTCATAATACAGACATGATTGCAGTTTAAAATTTTGGGGGAAATAGATAAACTATGTTGCTATATAATAGGCATAGCTAGAGAGATAGTGCCACAAACAGCTTAGAAAAAGAACCCGTCACCTTTTCATTAAATCATACTATAAATATATATTGAATATTAAAATAATGAAAGACGCAATGAATTGTTTTATGGAGTTTAATAAAGAATAAAAAATGGAGTCAAAATTAATATTAATTTAAGTAAAAGGTACAGTTATATTCAAAATTACAACTACTATAAAAAAATTCACTTCTACCTGTGATTATGTACGAGTGTTTTTTTTTCCTTTTAGCAAGATATAGTAGGGGGGGGGGGTAGAGTTGAAAGTTAAATTTCTTTATTTAAAAAAAAAAGATCCTTTACCATTTTGTGTTGTCATAAAAGTTTAAAATGAATAGAATTAATAAATTACTAATATTATTTATTATAATAAGGGAAGTAGCTATAGTACTTAATGACATGACATTTTAAAACGTAATTAGTTTTTAAAAAAGAAATTGGATTGCTGATAAACAAAATGATGGCTTTATTACTAATATATAATAGATTAAATAATGTTTTATACGTAGAAGCAATTTTGAAAACACTAAATATAAAACATCAATGCAGTTTTGGTTCTCAGCATTCTCGTAAAAGGCAATCACTTTATTCATGATACAAACAGATATATGAATTACATAATTATGTGCGCATGCTCAGTCAATGAAATACTATTAAAGTTTCTCTTTATTAAACCAGGCAGAACTCACTATACTTATTGCCACACACAGCAGGCTAGAGTAATCAATGGATGCCAGAAGGCTTGTGCATACTCTTTGAATTTTTTAAATTGAATACTGATACATATGATTATGATTAACCATAGTCTAGTAAATCCTAAATATCATCTAGATATATCTACTGTAAACCGAAGTCATCAATAGATACCATATTCTCAAGGTATTTGATTTTATCAATGAAAACTTAAGATTCAAATCTGAAACTACTACATTTATGCATCTAGTATCCTATTTTACTTTTTCATACTATTCAATTTACAGAATAGTATAAAAAAGTAAAAGGAGACATTGTAGATGCATAAGTACATCAGGTCTAGATTTGAATCTTAAATCCTCATTGACAAAGACAAGTCTGAGGATACTAATATTATAGAGTTGATGCCCATGAAATATATATATATATATATATATATATATATATATATATATATATATATATACAATATATATATATATATATATATATATATATTGTAACCCTCCCCTAACACCTCTCATACCTTTCATATCACAAATACCCAGGGCACCAATTCTATTGATAATAGAATAGACTACTAGTCTGATCTTGGTTTAAATTATTAATGAGATTCTTAAAATGCTGTGATGCCTTAGCTTAGCTCAGTTGGGAGCTACAGAGATCTATAAAGTATAAAATGCATACTAAATATGGGATTAAACATTATGATTAATAGGAATAAAACATCTACTAAGTTCTAAAATAAATAACTAATTAAAATTGGTAAAGTTCTACCATTCAAATTTACAAGTTATAGTATAACCTCATCTTGTCCATTATCCACATGCTTTGAACAACCTCTTCTGTGTGATAGAATTAAAATACTAAAATAAAGATGTAATGCTGGTTAACTAACTATACTGCATGGTAAGTTAGAGTTAAATACAAAATAAAATATAACATTACTTAACTTTTTTTATTTAAAATAAGTGACTGAATTAATGTCTAATCTAAATAATAAGTAAATATCTCAGGGAATTAATTTATTGTATGGCTTAATTTTAAATCTATACTTTCCAACAACTACAACTTACTATTATAAAAGTAATGATACAAATTAAGCATTATTCTGATAAAATGGTAGCAGTTAGATAATGAAAGAAATGGGGTGTATTTTGATTTCAATTCATCATCAAAATAATAACTGAGTAATAAATTTTTCAAAGAATCATTAAATAATCACACATTTCATATGGTGTTTGGATCAGAAAAAGAGGACATGTTCATCATTAAATTATGGAATAGAGCAATCATATATTGAATATGTAAGTGTGTGTGCATATGTGGAAACATAGTACATGAATACATGCCAAGAAGAGTTCTGAACAAAGCTTTTAAATAAATAAAACATTTATTACAAGATAATTAAATAAACATTTGGTTTTCTAATTCACACGTATACATGTTTTGGAATAATTCCAACATCAATGATTAAATATTCTACATGAGAATAAATAACATAAAAATAAACTTTCTGGTATTTTATTTCCACATATGCCAGCTACGAGTCCATTTTGATAAGCTTATGAAAAGAAACATTATAATACTAGTACTAAAATAATAAAACATGAAACCAAACTTCTTCATATTTTACTTCAAATCCACATACATTTCCAGTCAATTCTGATATGCTTATGGAGAAGAAAACTTTATTTAAACATTACACCAGAATAATTAAACATAAAATTATTTTGGTATTTTATTTCCAATATACTCAAACTATCAATCAATTCTGGTATGCTTATGAAAAAGAAAACTCTATTAAATACTGGCACTAAAATTATAAAGTGTGAAACTAAAATTCTTGGCATTTTTATTTCAAATGCACATCAAAATAATATGAAAGGAGTTTAAATCTATGAGTAAGAGCTCAAGCTATCCTTCATAATCTTTTTCTTTTGCTTGCTTATTAGGATGAAACATTCTGAGAGTTGATGGTATAAAACCTAAATAATTAATATGATATTATTTGAAAAAATGATTAAAGAGTTACACATTAATGATGGATTTTCTCCATATCTTCTGAATTAATAAGTTTTATGCATGCATCTGAATTGTACTATCTGTTACAAAATAATTAACATAGCTAAATCCACTCAGTTTACTTTTGAAATTGGGATAAAATGTCATAATACAGATGATGCAGTAGCCAACCAAGCTTTAACACTAATTCTACTTCAGCTGTTCTATGAGAAAAATCAATTCTACTACTATTTTCTTTACTTATCAGCAAACTATCTTACACTTGTCTATGAATAAATGATGGCAAAGCATTCCACATAAATACGTGATGGATAAAAAGACTTTTTTAATTCTAACCCTTTAACTAACAAAATACAGTGATCCCCTAGCCTAATTCTGAGGCTTAAATGCTGGTGTGGACATTGTATCGTTGCCGGATAACAACTTGACTTCACATATTATAATTAACATAAAATACAACTACTTAATCTGGAAAATATACACTTCTGACAAATATTTCAACAAACTAAGGGAGAGCTCTCTCAATCCCTGACAATGCAATACATAATCCACTCATGACAAATATTTAAATAAATTAACCCTTAAACCGCTAATTATATTATTGGTTGTATGAGGTAAAAATCAAATCTTTTAATTGGCCAACTCACAAACTGAAGACAAAGCCTATTGTTAAAACATATTCGCCTATAATATTAAATTCAACTCAGATATGTTTATAAAAAGTATATTACTAATTTTTCAGGGTATTGAAAGAGAACAAAAGTTCTTTCAAAAATATATTGTTATTTAATTATTATTAAATATATTCAATTTCGGCAAATATAAAGCGAATGTCTAAACAAAAAAGTGGTGACGCAAACGCTTTTTTTCAATGTTACGTTCTGGAAAAGTAAAGATTTCTTTTTGCTAAATCTTAAATATTTTTACTAAAATCTTCAATATTTTTTGAAAATAATTTTGTTTTTTTAGTATATTTTTTAAAAAACTAGTTTAATTTCTGAAATTATATTTTTTTAATACTTAAAATTGCATTCGAAATGAAAATCTCAGCGTTTTTCTTTATTTTCTTTGATCAGGCGGTTTCTTTGTTCTTTCCAGCCAATCAGAATGTCTTTTTCAGCTGAGAGCTCACTGACAACCAATGACTGACAATGTTCTTTTTTTGTTTAGGTTTAAATGTGGTTTTTTTTTATTTTTTACTTGTAAAATAATTCGGAAGAGGGCACCATCTTACAGAACTTTTAAAAACCTAATCAATACCTGTCAAACGAATATTTTAGCATAAGAACTGACATAGTTAGAGTGATGTCAGATGTCAACGAGAGGCCTCGTAAGAGGCGGGAAAAGAGTTAAGGGAGAGTTCTCTCAATCCCTGACAATACAATATATAACATAAACAATTTCTTTCTATATAGCCACTAAATACCTTTCAATCTAGCCATAAAAAATTCACTTTTAAATAAATCCCTAATCCTTCTATTTCTTTTTGGCACATTTCATCATCCAAAACCGAAGGAAGCAAGTTATTTCTATTTTCAATTCAACAATTATATAACTGGATTAAATAATGGACAGCTATCTAAGCATAATAACACATAAACAATTTCACATCACATGTGATAAGGTAATATTGTAATGACATTAATTAATAAGTTATATAATAATAAAAAAAATGAATCTCTCATTTTTGACAAAGTGTAATGTTTTAACTTGGAAATATAATAATTATTACTAAATAATCCTTATTATTTCTAGCAAAGCAAAGACAAAATAACTCTTTAGTATATTTGACATTAGCCCATAAATTCAAATAAAAAGTCTGGATTGGGATAAACAACAAACCTTTAAATTTGGAGCAAAATAATTATTAAGAAATAAACCTCATAACTTCTTAAAATGCAAAGATAAACAATAAATTTTATGTAATTACCCCTTCTCAAAAATGAGCTGTTAACTTCTGAATATCAAACAGATATTTTCATTGCCACATCACATATAGAAATACATGTACACAACATAACCATATTAAAATAACAACTAATTACCCAGTATAATATTTTTCCATATTATACTTTTCTGAGACATTCTTGGAGAGATAAATAATAATTGAATAATAATAAAAAATATAAGACAAATAATTAGTCTACCTATCTATCAAATGCTAACAAAAATAATACTCATTAAAGCTTTTTTTTAGCTGGAAAGTAAAAGTTCATTTACAGTCTGTAGATAACATCTTGACCACATACAAAATGATGATAATCATTTGTATAACAATAAGTATGGATAAATACATAACAATTTCCTGCAGGGAAATAACTAATATTAATTGGATCCAATTGGAGAGCATTTCAAAGTTCTTAGTGATAGCTAATGAAACTGCTGGCAATATCACATATGAAATTTTTCATTATGGCAAATAAATATTTATTATGGCATAAGTTGAGCAATAATTTATTATTTAATTCATTACACTTGTTAAGCATTTGTTAAAAATTCTCAAAAGTCATTCCTTAGGCGATAACTACTTAGCCCATAAATACATTTAAATCCATATAAGTTTATTGATAATAAACTTTAATAATAAAAAAATCAAATGTAAACAAGGAACAATAATAAAATGCAAATATCAACATCTAGTTTTCATGCTCTCTCACTTGTTCAATTATAAGTACATTCAAAGATAAGTTAATAATTCATTAATTATGTGTCACACATTTCATTTATTTCTAGAGATGCAAATGATTAGGTATCAATTTTTTTTGTCAATAATAATAATAAAGCATGTTATCATAAGTTATGCACAAACATCCTTCCATTTAAACTTTATTCCTTTATAGCTAAAAAAAATTATCAACAAAGAATCTCAAGTGTTTTATGAAAATGTTCAGCATAAATCTTCCAGAATAATAATAAAATTCATGCATTCCAGTTATTTCTTTAATATTAAAGATTAAATCTAGGCAAATCAAACTTATAATGTAGCAACACCTTTCAATTGCTCTTTTAATATTAGAAATAAAATTTAAGCAAAATAGATTTGAAATATAAACACACATTTCACTTATTTCTTTAATATTAGAGATTAAAATTAGACAAAGCAAATTTATAATATAGACACACATACACATCTCAAATGATGATTTTAGATGTAAATTAGTCAATTAGAAGCAGAGAAAATGTACCTTGTTTCCAATGTTGTTTATGTCTGCATTTCTATTTTTATTTTCCTCAATAGAATTTCTGAGCTGTTTTCATCCAGAAAATTAATAGAAGTTTTTACTTTTAAGCTTGAACCATGGAAAAAACAATTTGTAGAGACAATATTGTACTAATAAAAACCCTTTATGGAGAGTGAATTGTTGAAATTAGAAAAGCCAACCTTTGTAAATGTATCCCTCTTTTATACCAGATTATTACCCAAGCATTTGTTTTTTCCACCAATCCAAAGTCATTCAAAAGTTCAACTCTAGAACAAAGGTTACTCCTCCCAATATACTGACATAATTAGTTACAAAATATGCAAGAACTTTTCTCTCTTGAAAAAGAAAAAAAATATTTTGTCTTTTAAAAAAAAATTAGTTAAATTGAACCAAGAATAAAATATTTTATATTTCTAAAGTGACAAAAATAATTATTTTATCAAATAAAATGATTGATAGTGTACTTGTCTGTTGACAGTCCACTTATACATTGATCCATCAATTCATTTACAAGGTATTTTAATTGGCTACCCAAGCTATTGGTTATATAATTAAATATTTGGCTGTGAAACATGATATTTGATAGTAAAATGAAATACATGAATGAAAATGAAGTTGAAAAATGGCACAAGCATATATGCACATCCATACATGCTGTACCATGGGTACTAAACCAGTCTAATCAAAATGAAAGTTTTTATGATGATGAGTCAAACATATTGCACTATTTACATGACGTATTGAAGTATTAAAAAGCAAATAAACCAGGAAATTACCTAAACAAAGATCAACCACCATCATACAGATAAATAAGATAAATGTGGATCTCTTTAAACTATACTGACAATTTCTGTGACAAGCCACCCCCTTTCTGTCATTAATTACTCACTAAAGAAAAATATTAAATATCTCAAAACTTTCAAACTATACCTACAAGTGCTTTAAAATATTGTTTTAGGTTACTAATAAAAAAAAAATTAAATTTCAGGTTATTTCATTTTTTTAGTAAGATGCAATCAGCTGTTACTGATACAGTGGTATATAATTACAATTAATATTTCTGGTGCCTAACCAGAAGGTTACAATAACAATATATATATATATATATATATATATAACGTGTTGCAAAATTACTTTAAATTCTATTTTTAGTTTCACTGTTTCTAGTGCATTTAAAGATCTATTGATTACAGAAAACTATAGTAGGTCATAATAAGAATTATAATGCTAAAATATTTAGGATTTGCTCCACTTTACTATTAATCAATGGTGTTTTAATGTCATGAGTCATTATTTATTAATATAATTAAGCTAATGTAAGTAATTCATTAATTTTAATAATTAATGGCATATCTTTGTCATGTAATTTGAAGTAATATTTGTTAAAAAATATTTTATATTTTTGTAAATACAATTTAATTGACAATCTCGCAATATAAAGTAAAAAATAATTTATCATATAAGTAAAAGCCAAAAGAGTCTTAAAATAATCACTATAGAGAACTCTTCTATAAATCAATAAATAATCATGAAAATAACTTTTACTTATTAAGAATAAATAGATATCCATTTTCTAATCATAAATGAATGATTTTCTGGAAGGACTGACTATCCAGAAAAATAACCCAAGCTTGATTGGAATCTAATTTGTTTTCAAGACTTAGACTTTTACTTAAACTAGAATTACAAAAATAGTAGGAAAATGTTTCCATTACTATATCATGAAGTTCTTAAATATATAAAGTAATTGTAAATTTTGGACATTATAATCAAACTAATTTTATTTTAAGCACTCAAATATTAAATGTACATAATATACTTAAAGTAAAGGAATCAATTTAAATAATCTGTATAGAACAAAGTTGTCTATCCAACATAATTTTTCACCAGACGGAAATGATATTGTTTTTTCTTATTTAATGTACTTGTTTGCTATTAATATATTGATTAGAATTAACCAGGAATATTGGATGAATAGTCAAATAGACTATGGTTTCTACATAAAAAATATTTTAAGCTAAATATTTAGAACATATTTTAATGACGTTTTAATTTCTGTTACATACCTAACTCTAGCAATAGCAAGTGCACATAATAACTTAATCATAAAACACTTTATCAAACTATATATCATTGTGGGTTCTATGATAATTGGTATAGCAACTATTTTACACATTTTAAAAATGTTATATATATATATATATATATATATATATATATATATATATATATATATATATATAATAAAAGAAACTAAATTTTAAGATATATAAGAACAATAATAAAGAAGCAACACTGTCTCATGAATAGCAATATTTCCTTCTATGGAAATTGGATGAGCCAAATGTAAAAGAAAAACTAATAAAGACTGCCAAAATGTAATCAAAATAAGTGATGTTTACTGTATAGCTTACATAATTTGGTAATCATGAATGCAATAAAACATTGTAACTAAGTATGGCTAGCTGGTGATGCAAGTGCCTTGTAGATTTGGGCAACCACATATAATAAATTAATCATAAACCAAGAGGTTTTTTTCCCCACTTATACACTAAATATTTGGAAAATCTAAATATATTGCATGAAATGTTATGCTTATGCAATTAAAATTGATAAATAATTAGTGTGAGTCACAGATGTCTCTACATCAGTTTAAAGTTATATTTATAATGGACTCATGAATTTTGTAAATGCTAATGATGCAAATAATGAATATCTTGCCTGGAGAAAATGATACAACTCAATAGAATAATAACTTATGTGATGATAAAGTATAGTATGGAATGCATAATGAATTATCTTAATTGTAAAATAAATTATGTAGCAGAGCAACTTATAATGAGTGATGCAATAGGCAAATCAAAACACCTATGTTAACAGTAGTAATAGTATAAATTTATTGAGATAAACATGGGTAAAATAAAGATTATAATTCTCATTTACCAACTGCAATCTAGTATTCTATCATATATTTTATAAGTCACCTCCCCTCTTTTTTTCTTTTTATGATGTACATTTACATAATAAAGTATACAGCCACAAAAAGGTTAATTATAAACTCTTTAAACAAAGCAATAATAAAAAACACTTTAATATTGTTACTTTTTAATATATATATATATATATATATATATCATTTATATACCATTAAATTTATCATTATATTTTTTTAACTGTGTTTTTTTTTATAAATGAAACTTAACTGACAGTGTTAATGTTTTTATGAGAATCTGTGATTACAGTTTTGCATATATATATATATGATTTCAGTTGATAATCCATTATTCAATGTTGTTTTCTTTGGTACCTTTTTACTAGTAAAAATGCAAACATAGAGATCCATAAGCAATTTTATCATTAAACGATTTCAATTACTATTTCTTTTGGTACTATAATCCAAGATGAATTCAATTATCTTAATTTTGTGATGATCAGCATAGCATTTTTGATATTCATTTCATTTTAATTATAAAAATATTAAATGAAGGAAAAAAAGCTCATGCCACCTGTCTCTAAGTTGTATTACTCACAGTCCATATTTCTTTACCATATGTTCCAAATGTATTTATAAAGTAAGGCAAAATAAATACAAAATTTTAAGCAAAAGAAAGTGTTTTCTTGTTAAAAACCTTTTTTGAAACTATGGCAACATAAAATGCAGTTCTTTTCTTTTTAAACACTACCTTTTGATCATGTGACTCCACCCCTTCTAATTCTAATAAGGCATTGTTATCATTGAGCAATAATTTAAACTAAAAGATTTCATTTAATATTTTAATAAATAAATGATTTATTTATTTCAGATTCATTCAAAGCAATAAACATTTGTATTAACCAGATGATCTTTAATTGTTTTTTATTTAGCTATTTATATACTACAAAGAAGCTATATATCACAACATGTGTACATCACATATCCCCACTTTTAATAAAAATGAAAAAAAAAAAACCAATTCAAAATAATTAAAATAGGATTATCATTACTAACTGAACATTGTATGAATAACTCATGGTTAATTACAACTAAACCACCACAACAATACAGTCAATGATTATGTGCAATTATGTGTCTTTTATAAAAAAAATTATCTAAATATACTAAAATCACTACTACAATATCCTGTAATAATTATATTCATTATCATCCTTACACTTAATTCTAACTGGATATTTGAAAAATAAGTTTATAGTATTATACAGATTGCATAAAATTTGATCAATAAAATCAACCCTTTTTCCTTTGATAAATATTGATTCTTTTTACCAGATAAAAACATGAATATAGTCATCATAAATTGCACATTTATTATCATATCCATAATGGTTGACAAATTTCTTGAGACCTTGTAATAAACTGTATTTTCTAAATCACTAACATCACAAATACAACATATCTTACTGACTTTACAAGGTAATCAAGACAAATTCTTATGTTCCCAGTCAATGCACACAGATTTGTGGATTTGTATTTTATGGTGATAAAACTATTTGGATTTTAAAGACTTTACTTTTAATGGTAGAATCTTACATGTATCACCACTATTTAGGCTTGTGAGGGAATTGCCCTTTAAAAAAATCTGGTCATTTATTTTGAATGGCATAACATTCAAGCTAATATCATATAGCAAATGGCCTCATTCTATCTGAATTTCCAAACTTTGGACTTCTTATCCTTGTATATTCTGTGCCTAGTCAAGTTCTTTATTATTAATTTATTGATGTTTATTTAATCTAGTTTCTAGGATTCTACCTTTATCCTAAAATTCTAATCTATACTTTTCTGTCTTAGTTTCAATTTCTTGAGTCCAATATTGCTTATTTTCTATACTATTATCCAGCATACTGATTTTTATTTGCATTTGACTTTTGAGCTTCTTTCTTTTTACTCTCTAGTTCATTAAGCCCAATTTTTAATTTAAAAATTTGTCTTGTCCAATTTTTATGTCATGGACTAATTTAGTACACACATGCTTAATTTCTTGTTTCAACCTATTCCATAACTCATATTGACCTTCTTCTATCCTCATTACTAACATTTCTTGGCCCTGCTTCATTTTTAGATTAATCTATTCTTAATTTTTATCACAATCTTTTTGATTTCCATCAAATTTATTCAGTAAAGGTCTTGATAATTTTTTGACTTTGTTTAATTTCTACTTGATTTTTATCACATCTTTCCTGATTTTCATCAATGTTATCAATTAGGATCTATGATAATTTGTCCTGGCTTTTATTGAGCTTATTCATTAAGTCTTTTGATAATTTTTTTTCATTTTTGTTTCCACTTTTCTTGGTTTTGTTTCATCTCTATCACTACACTTTTTAACATGGCCTTTATAAGTTCATTTTAATCACATTTTAATGTGAATCATACTTCAATAACTGCTCCCTGTTCTAACATACCTAACTCTGTTTCATTTTTCATAGCTTATTCTTATTTATAATTATAATTTTAAAAAAGGAACATGACTTTCCTCCTCCTCAATTCAATATCTTAGACCAAATGAAATAAACAACTTGTTTTCTTTATTATGTTTTATATGCTGAATCCTACAATTCAATTACATCCCTACTCACACATATTTCAACTCATGTAATATAACTTCTTAATGTAAAATAATGCAATAACATCACCTCTCAATATCAACTGATTTACCTATGCACAATATTGTCATCCCAAATGAATGTATATAAATTTATTTATTTATTCATCTATTAATTTTCTTTTTTTTAAAAAAAAGTACTTATATTGTGTGCAACATAGTATAAATCTCATGACTATGCTCAAAAATCTTTGTATTATGCTACCAGCAACAAATTTAAATAGTGAGCATTATTGTTTTCCATCTATTTTGTAAAATAACTAAGGTACAATACTTTCAATAAAATAAGCTAGCTTTAAATATTTTTCATTATCTATTTTACAATTGCTTTATGAGAAGAAAATAATGAGTCCATATTCCTTTGGCATTTTACTAACACATAGCACATATCCAGTGCTTTTAAAGTTATATGCAAAAACTCTTATTTTTATTATTATATGACAAGTCCAGGAACCAACACCTGGTACTTTGCATTTACATGACGATTTTTGGCATATCTATATATCATTTTATTTATAAGGTATTTTACAACATTGCTATTTCTCGATTTATGTATTCTTACACTTCTATTTTTAGAAAACAACTTGACAATCCACTCCAAATTCAAACCCTTAACAAAGTACAACTGCAAATTTATAAAATTATTATCCATTTAGTCATTATTATTTTTAATCGAACACTAATATACACAAACATAACTGATATCAATTGTGATCATTGATCAAATATTTTGATTCTGTCTATCTACACAACTTTAAAATCTCACATGGTTCATGGATAAATATTCAAGCTCCTGTTGGACAGTCAAACATGAAGGAAAACTGAAGGAAACTAACCTCTATTATATATAAGAACAATGACAATGAAGCAACATTGTGTCACAAATAGCAATGTTTCATTCTATGGAAATTAAATGAGCCAAATGTAAAATGAAAACTAATAAAGAGTGCCGAAATATAATCAAAATAAGTGCTGTTCATTGAATAGCAAATACAATAAAATATTATAACTAATTATAAATAACTGGTCATGCAAGTGTATTATAGATGTGGGCAACCACATATAATAAATAAATTGTGAACCAATGGGTTTTCTCCACTTATGTACTAAATATTTGGACAATCTAAATATACTGTATAAAATATTATACTTATGCAACTAAAATATACAAATAAAATATATAAATAAATATGTTTATTCACAAAGAAATCTGTGGTAGTTTAAATTTATATTTACAATGGACTCATGAATTTTGTAAGATGCCAATAATGAGTATCTTTCTGGCAAAGAAAATACAATTCAATAAGGTTATGACTGTCATGATAAAGTATAGTATGGGATGTGCAATGAATTATATTAATTGTAAAATAAATTATGTAATAAAAATTTTATAATGATTGATGCAATATTAAAATAAAAATATCTAAGTTAATAATAATAATATAAATTTAATGAGATAAGCATTAACTCATTAAGATGAGTAAAATAAAAATTATAATTCTAATTTACCAAGTATATATCCTATCATATATTTTATAAGTCACTTCCCATCTTTTTTTTATGATTGCAATGGTTAGATGTGATATGCATTTAAATTATAAAGCATACAGTTGTAAAAGTGTTAATTATAAACTCTTGAAACAAATCAATAAAAACTTTAATATTGTTACTTTTTTCTTTAAAAAATATATTTTTCATATTGTTTAAATAATAATGAATGCCAAGTAGATTATTCTAATGGAGATTATTAATAAAATAAAACTTTAACAAATGTTTGCCATTAAAATTGGAATTATTTTCTTAACTATTTTTTTTATAAATGAAACTTATCTGACAGTGTTAAGGATTTTATGAGCATCTGTGACCACAGTTTATATATATATATATATATACGAATTTAGCTGATAATCTATTATTTGATGATGTTTCCTTTGGTACTTTTTTGTTAATAAAAACACAAACATAGGGATTTATAAACAATTTAAATCATTAAATGATTTCCAATTACTATTCCTTTTAATACTGAAATCAAAGAAGAATTTTTAATTTTTTGAAAATCAGCATAGCTTTTTTGGTATCCATTTCATTTTAATCATAAAAATATAAAATGAAAAAGAGAGAGCTCATTCTCACTCTCTCTAAGTTATATTACTCACAATTTCTTTGCTATATGTTCCAAATATGTTTATAAAGTAAGGTAAAATAAACAGAATTTTAATCAAAAGAGTCTGTTTTTTTGCTAAAATGATTTCTGTAGCTATGACAACACAAAATGCAGTTCTTTTTTAAACACTGATTTTTGAACAATTATTTAAACTAAAATATTTCATTTAAAATTTTAATCAATAAATGGTTCATTTATTTCAAATTCATTCAAAACAATAAACATTTTTAGTAACCAGATGATCTTTAATTGTTTTCTTTATTTAGCTATTTATACACTTGAAAGAAGCTGTAAAGGGCAACTTGTGTATGTCACTATATATATATATATATATATATATAGTGACATACACAAGTGACATCTCAAAATATCATATATATATATATATATATATATATATATATATATATATGATGTTTAGAGACCATATTTTGTAAGTAACTGTGTTTAATAAAATAAAATTGAAATAACATATTGCCAATGTTTTGATAAGATAAAATTGCTTCCAACTGGGTACAATAGTAATCATAAGATTATTGCAGAGTAATAAATATGTCACATAATTGGTAAATAGTTTAAATTTGCATGATTTTCTTTCATTCATAAGAAAAAAACACTTCCATATGCTAGCTAATGTTATTGTTTATTACATTTGTTAATACAATTTGGATTTTTAAAATTTCTATAGCTTCCTTACATATCCTTTGGTGATGATCATTACATATAGATATGATTTGAGTACTTGAGAAACATGAAGAGAAACTACTGAGGACATTGAACGTTTTTACTGCATTAATATATTCATTGCTTCTAGTACTTATATAATGAGTGTTCTTTCCTATGTATATAGTTTAGCACATGCCACATGGCATCTTATATATTCCTTGAATTTCTAATGAATTAAATTCTTAGGTTTGATTACTACTATTTTTTATTCAATGGATAATGTTGTATTTATGTCATAGTATCTCAGTACTCAGTACATTTTATATGATATTCCTTTTATATAATGAAAGCATACTTTAGTATATTTGCTTCTTTTTTTTTTCTTATTTTTTTTTAGATTTGTCACATTGCTCTATTTATAGTGATTGTACTGTATCTATTCATTAATAATATAACATATGTGCTTGATATCTTTTTTTTTAATATTAGAGCTAGCTGATAGTGAGATGATACCTTTAGGTATCTATCAGTATATGTAAGGTTCCTATATCATTGTTAGTTTGAGAAATAAGAACATTAAAAGAAGAGTTTTTGCTCTTTTCCATTTTCATAGTAAATTTGGAGGAAATAGACTATTAATATATAGTGAGAAGTCATTTACTGTTTCATCTTTGTGTGATCAAACAACAAATGTGTCATTAATATATCTGAACCAGATAGATGATTTGTATAATACTGAAATTAGAATCTGTATTTCAAATTTTTACATTTATAAATTGGCAAAAACATCAGAGATGGCAACCCCCATTGTTATTCAAAATACTTGATTTGTAGTATTGATCTATAAGTAAAAACATATTAGAAGGACAATGTTTAACTAATATAGTAATATAACTCTAAATTGAAATGTTTAAAATCTATAACTCTGTAAATTGAAATGTTTAAAATCTATATCTCTGTAACAATCACGTGATTACTACTTTATTCAGTTGAAGTCAAGTGTTATCTTGTACACCCATCAATATCTTATTTTAATTTTATGTTCTTATATGTGATTCCACAAATGTTATTTATAATATATATATATATTATTACAAACCAGTCAACACTTAGGCAATCCCAATATCAATGACAATCAACAAATTTCAAACTGTTGCCAAGGCAACTTTTTTTAACACAATAGGTGTTAAGAGGAAGTTGCCTTTATAACAGTTTGAAATTGTTGATTGTTATTGATATTGGGATTGTCTAAGCATTGACTGGTGTTTAATGATTACTTACAACTATATTTAGCCTTGAACATTATTTCACTTATATATATATATATATATATATATATATATATATATATATATATATATATATATATATATATTGGGGTGACTTAATATATGTGTAATGAATTATAAATATTCTGGCTAAAATTCCTTATAAAATGATGAGACTTTCATTATGTTTAAGTTTTATTTTCATTTTATTTCTATAAACCTAGAATGCAAAAATGAGGTACTGTTATAATATATGAAAAATCAAAGGGCAAATTTTATTGATCTTAAATATATTAAAAAAAATAAAAAGTCAATAATCTCAGGTAAAATTATAATAAATTAAATCAGACATGTGATTAAAGTTTATGTGACACGAGTGAGTATGCTAATTAATAATAAAGATACGAATTCAATAATAAAATAATCACTCCCATTTTATTTGTTATCATTAAATAAAGCAAAAAAATAAGTAAATGAATTTTCAACAGCTTCAATTGTCTACAAAATATTAATTTATGAAGTCTACTACAAACATTTTAAAATAAAGGTTAAATAAAAAACTTTCCATAAATTCAAATGAATGCTGAAATAGGAGTAATAAAACGAGAGGATAATGTAAATACCCCACTACTTTAATTACATTCAACAGTTGTTAAACTCTTTGTTTGTTTCCCACAAATTAAAATACATATAATATGTTAACGTATTATCTATTTATTTACTTAAATACACATTGGACATGTATGTGTGCATAATTATATAAAAACATAATATTCAAACTTTAATATTATCTAATGTGGTAATAGATTTTCAGGAGCTCTATAAAAATAATGAAAGCATAATAATATTATTATAAAACATAAAAATATCAAGTCTTTTATCATTTTGGGTCAAGTTTAGAAAACCTTTTTAAAGTTCTTAGGAAAAGTTCATTATTTTAAGTCTTTGGGAACAGTGAAGCTTGATGCATAGTCTGCAAAAAAGATCTATTGTGAAGTACATTCTCTTGTGATGCAGAAAATAGGTTGTGGGCATGGCAATAAGATTTAATTTTAAAATAAAGTCAAAATGTTTAGTTGCAGAGCCTATTTTATATTCTTTTAGTAATCTTTTGTTGTTTATCCCTAACATTGGTGTTACATCATTAATGTTATTTATTTCATTTGTGAGATCATAGATATTCCAATAGGTGTATTTGCTTGTACATTGTTCAGGTATATTAGCTGTGGTTTTAAATTCATAAATAATTGTTGATATGTATCATTGAGTTGGAGATGGATGATCAGTTGGGATTATTTGCACAAGGTGTTTTAGTTTTGTGAATTGTTGTAAAGTGGTAATTATGAGATTCCTTTGTTTTTGGATGTGAAATATGTTGATATTGTGTAAACCTAATCCATTTTTATTGAGTGATTAACTGAGCTTTCTTGTTGAAACATGCTACTGTTTTTTGGAGCATAGTAGTTGATTACAGATGGTTTTTAGTTTTTATTTAAAAACTTTTGAGAAAGATATAATTGGTAAATAATAAATTATTTTTGTTATGATGAGTTGGTTTATAAGCTGTACTTTTTGAATATATGGATAAGTATGTTTTTGATAAGAAGTTTACTATTTGTTTGGCCTCTTCCTTTAGTTTATTTTGAATGTGGCATCTCATTCCTGTAAGTCCCATATGGAAAGGAAAAATGAGAAAAGAAGTTGGTTTTGATTGGCATGTGTTTGTGCATGGCTTTCCAGTAAAGAGTGATCATGCTGATATTTTTGTGGGGTTGAATTTTAATTTATATTGCTTGGTATAGTCTTCAAAAATGTTTTGAAGCTGTGTGAGTTGTTTTTTTGTGATGATAGGAAAACAGTAACATCATTCATATATTCTAATCAGGATATGTGTTCTGTAGTGCCTGGTATCTGTATTCCAGTAAAAGATTGTTCTATTTTTTGAATGAGAGGGTTAATGTATAGTATGAATAGTAATGAGCTGAGATGTGATCCTTGAGATATTGATTGTGTAGGAGTAAATGATGGGGAGTTTCTTCCATTGAAGGATGTATGGATTTTATGATTTAGAAGTAAGTTTACTATTAGGTATAGATTAATTTAGGGTATGTCAGTGTTATTGAGCATTTCTAAAAGTATAAATATATCTATTGAATCAAAGGCTGCCTCAATATTTAATTGTACAGCTATTGGGCTATATATTTTTTTGTTTTCTTATTGATGCTAGGATTGTTTTAAAGAACACAGCTGCTTGTATTGTTGATGATTTTTTTTTGCAAATTTCTATTTTAAAATAGGCATTGTTATGTGTGGCTCAATTTCTTGCTTTATGATTTTTTTATGATTTTAATCAGTAATGGCCCCATGGATATTGGTCATAAGTTAGTTAGTGAGGGAGTAATGTGTTTTGTTTTGTTGAGAGGAACAATTGCACATGGGCACACTCCTTCCAAGTACTGTATTTTTTGGGTTAGATGATTAACCCATCAAAGCAAACACAAAAATACATATATAAACTCACACATGCATACAATAAAGCATGTGATACACTTAAAAGCTACAGGAAAATTAAAAAAAGCAAACTATATCTTACAAGACCACACACTTAGACTAGGGAATACATTAGATACGTGCTTGGAATACCACAAACCATCAAGGTACCAATGGCAATACATACAAATCAAGGAACATTTTCAGGTCACAACATGATTTTGCCCATATACCAATATTTCAAGCAAAAACTTTAAACAAAACAACTACAAACAATTACACCAGATCTATTTGGCCCAACAGAAGCAAAAACACCTTTTTCCACAAATGTCTTCATAGAAAAACTAAACAGTATACCAAATGCATGCCCCCCAGGTAGCCCTGAAATTCCAGCTTTTGTCTTAAAACACATTAGTCAAAGCACTGGCCAATTATTATTATTATTATTATTATTATTATTATTATTATTATTATTATTATTATTATTATTATTATTATTATTATTATTATTATTATTATTATTATTATTATTATTATTATTATTATTATTATTATTATTATTATTATTATTATTATTATTATTATTATTGTTGTTGTTGTTGTTGTTATTATTATTATTATTATTATTATTATTATTATTATTAGTAGTAGTAGTAGTAGTAGTAGTAGTATTACTATTATTATTATTATTATTATTATTATTATTATTATTATTATTATTATTATTATTATTATTATTATTCCTACTACTACTACTATTATTATTATTTCTCCTACTACTACTATCACTACTACTACTACTATTACTACTACTACCACTACTACTACTACTACTACTACTACTACTACTACTACTACTATTATTATTATTATTATTATGTTTCAATAATATACTTTATTGTCAATAAAGGTTTCATGATGATTCCATACTTATGACTTTGTTACAGTGGCATGATGATTTTTGACAGATTTGATTTGACTGAGATTTTCATTGGTAATTACATAAGTATGGAAGTTTTGAATAGGTGTCTACACCAGTTAAGCTATTCAACTACATTGTATTATTATTATTATTATTATTATGTTTCAAAGAGTAAACTTTATTGAGACTCACAAAGGATTATATAAGTTACATTTGAAAACATGAGGTCTTAGATACATATTGATTCATAATATTACTTATATAATAAAGGTTTACAATCTTGATTGTGATAGGAAAAAACATGGTTTACATTAATTAGAGGAAAAATAATTTTTACATAACAAGTTATATATCAAGTTAGGTTAATACAGAATTTTTAAATATGATATTGAAAAAAATGTGGGCACACATGTATAGTATGACTGAAAACATATGAAGAAAGGGTTGAAGTTAGTGTTATATTGACTTACAGTCCCATAAAAAGGGTTCATTTGATAAGAGTATTATAGTTTTCATAGCTAAGTCTTATTCTTCCATTTGTTGCATAAATTCCAAGTGAAAAAAATAGAGAAATACTAGTCAGGATAAATTCCATCTTGGAAAAACATAAAAAAATTGGTTCAGCATAAATTGTATCCTGGGTGAATACAAAAACACTAGCATGCATTAATTTCCACCTGGGAAAGTACCAGTTCAGTAGGGACTGAACCTTCAGAAAATGGAAAAACAGTTGTCAGCATGAAATGCATCTTGTTAAAATGGAAAAAACACTAGTCAGCCCTAACTGCATTCTGGGAACATAAAAAAATAATATTTCAGCATGGAAAAGCACCAGTTAGCATGCATTGAATCCTGGGAAAATTAAAAAATTCTAATTTAGCATAAATTGTATCTTGGGAAAATGAAAAAAACTCTTGTTTGCATGAATTGCACCTAGAGAAAATGAAAAATACTAGATAGCATAAATTGCATCTTGGGAAAATTAAAAAAACACTGCTTGCATGAATCACATCTGGAGAAAATAAAAAAAACACTAGTTAGCATTGATTGCATCTTGGAATAATGGATAAATACCAGCTTAGCATGTCCTCCCCACCTTGGAAAAATGGGAAAATGCTAGTCAGCATGACCAGCACATTGGAAAATAAAAAAACACCAGTTATTATGAGTTGCATCCTTTAATAATGATGGTATTGAGCAAATTTTTGGGGTTGAAGCTAGGGGACTATAATTATACAATTTTTAAAACAAGGTTGCCATCTTTATTTCATTTCTCATGTTGGTCAAAAATAAATGTGATTAAAATTTTTCTATGTGAACACATGGAAATCTTTTTAAAAAGTATGCTATCAAGTTTTATTCTATTTTTGATAAGGTGTAAAATTTATCTTTAATAAAGATGGTATTGAGCAAACTTTTAAGATTTGAAGCAGGTGTGTTGGTAGGACATGGTGACAGGATTAAGATTTACTGCTGTACTATTGTTGATATAAATAATTAATTTAAGAATATGCAAGATAATGCAGGTTGTATATTTACTTATTACGTTTAATTATATATATATGTGTGTGTGTGTGTTTAGCTTAAGTGTATATGCTTATTACAAAAAATAAAATTAGATAAATTTAAAGTAAAATCTTAAATATTTTATCAAATTTTAATATAAATTATTATGCTTTTGTTTGTTTTATTATTTAATTCAAGAATTTGAAACATAATATAATTAAAAATAAATAAACCACTTACATTTAAAACAATAACTGTATCTAAATTAAACATTCTTCTTTTATGGTAGTAAAAAGATTGGAGAACAAACTCAAACAGACTTGATAATTTAATGTTTTTTTATATATTTATTAATAATGATAAATATCTTCTTTTTGGTTAGTACTGTATCCTCTTTTGCATCATTTATAGTAATACAAATTATAAAATATTAATAATACAGACTGTCAGATAAATTTATATCCATTAATTTATATATTATTATTATATTTTTATATTATTTTTTGTAAATAAATTGTTTATTGATTAAAATTTGGATCTTGTCATTTTGATTCATAAAATATATCACTTGGTGCTATTAACTTAGAAGCTTTTACATAATTATATTTTGCAATAGATACATTAATTTATTCATTTAATTAAGTATAAACAAGCATGTGTGTATCTTTATAATTTATGATCTTATTTTATCAACTTTCTTATTTACATTTCATTAATTACATAAAATAAGTTTATGCCTCAACAAACGTTTATTTGTTGTTTGAATTAAATAAACGGGCACTCAATTTATTTTATGTTTTATAATTTATATTTTTCCATTATCGTTTTATATGTTTCATGTTATTATATATTTTTTTCTTTTCCTTTTTTTCTCATGTGTCATAGCATCAGCCGGGAAGCGAACCCACTAACCCTGGACAACTGCTTGTAAAGCAGCCGTCACTAATCTCTCGACCACCAATGCTTGACCTAAATTATACATAGTGTTCAAACAGAATAATTTATTTATTTAATTTATAATAGTCAAGCTTATTTATACCCATATAGATCTTGGTTTCTTATTGTAGTAAATTATTTAATAAATTAATCAGATTTATGCATTTGCAAATTAAATTTACTTAAATAGTAATATATAGTAATATTAGTCATTCATATGTTTATAGATTTTGGTTCCAGATATGATATGTCAATAAATAAATTAATTACAATAATCATTAGTTTATAATAGTATATATTTTTGTTAGTCTAAATTTGTAGAGTCTCATGATAAATTAAAACTACATTTTATTTCATATAGATATAGATTTTGAGCCCAATTTATATGACCTTAATTTAATTTGCTGGTTTACAACCAAGGCAGATTTTGGCATCCAAAGGAGTTCCTGATTAGAAACCATTTATTTGAAAGTATTATAGTTGTTGTTATCTGTTTTGGGTATATTATAAAATATAAAATTTAAGAATAATTAGAATTTCTTTGGTTGTTTTAAAAGCAATATGAAAAATAAACAATTTTGTTAAAAAATGGAACAAATAAACAATACTTTATATCAATTTAAAAAGAATTATAATGGCTTAAAGAAAATTAAGATTGATAGTAAACAATGAATATCCATTCCATTTATTTCAAATTCACAAGTGAAATTTTTTAAGGATATATATAAGAACGTGTTTAATGTTTCATTCTACATTCCAAACAATGTTAATAAATTAGTCAATAATTCTAAGAATGCCATATCTGTCAAGCGGAAAAGTAATATCATATATCAATTTTTTGTGATTGTATGTTATCATATATAGGTGAATCCAGGTGCAGTATTGAGAAGAGATTAAAGGAGCATGAATTGTTATATAAGTGTGTAAAAAGTAAAAATAATGGTGATTTAATGTCTCCTTCAGTTTTCTTTGATCATGAAAAAACATATAAATATAAATTTAAATTTGATTTTGAAAATGTGAAATTTTTTCATGAAGAGAGAAACCATAATAAAAAAAAAATTAAGGAGGCAATTTTTATAAGTAGGAATGAAATACATTTAATAAATAGACAAGCTGCTAACATTAAAATATGGGATTCATAGGGTTTGAATTGACGATGTTTGCTTCTGCTTCGTTTTTTTAATTTTAAATTTAATGGCAGTTGACACAGGTTTAAGAAATTAATCAAAAGTACTTCTGCAGATTTAAAGATTGTTTATAATAGTTTATTACCATTAAATATATTATTTTTATTATAATTAGAATTTGCTTTAATTTACAGACTTTATATATATATATATATATATATATATATATATATATATATATATATATATATATATATATATATATATATATATATATATATATATATATATATATATATATATATATATATAACACACTTTGTAACAGTTTGTTAGTGTTTAGACAGTGGTTTTGTAAGCTGACATATGTTTCTACTAGCAACATTGTGTATGTTTTATTATCATATATCAATTCTTGGATTTTGTGATGTCCATTTTCTTGCATTCTTCTTTCAAATATATTAAGTGATTTGAAAAATGATAGAATTTCCCTGATTAGAGATTTGAGCATTGTTTTATGAGTGACCAAGAAGCTGCAAAAATGTCTGGGTGTGCTATTTTATTGTCTCTGTTTTTCAATTGTGCTAATTTGTTATGAAATGTTGATGTATGTTGCCTTGTATTATTGCCAAAAGTAGATGTGTATCACATGCACTGAAATGCATAGAGCATGATCAATGCTGCAAGGACTGTAGGGGTGAATATACTGTGGAATACACTGATTATATCATGCAGGGAGATGTTTGGTTGTCTCTGTTAGTTATTTAATGCCAAATATTGTTTAATGATAAGCAATTGTAAAACAGATGTTGTTGAGTTTATTCTGCTTGGTGGCATAGTGTGCAGAAGGGTTCTATTTTTGTATATATGTGTCTGTATCTTCGGAAATATGATGTTGAGAATGCAAATAGATTTAGACTAAAAGATAAAGTGAAAGAATTTAGGCTCTGTGAACCATTTCTTAAATTTTTTAAGCAGCTGTCAGTTGTTTATTTTGAGCACCTGGGTGGAAATATCTGGTGTATGTCCTGAATATATCAGTGCAAAGATCATCCAATATGAATATTTTGCTGTTGTTTGCAGTAATATTTGAGTATGAATGGTTCTAAACTGGTTGATAACTGATGATTTGTAGAAATGTGAAGATGGAGATTTATATGTAGGTATTATTTGGATTAGACATTGAAGTTCTGGGAAATGTCCGAGGATGGCTATTATAAGGTTTGTGGTCTTCTATATTTGAAAAATATATATGTTGTTCCACCCCAAACCATTGTGTATTGTTGGGTGACTATGGTATTTTGGAGATATTGACACTGACTTTCTATTCCATAGAAGTTTATTGCAATATGAAGAAATTTTTTATGTGAAAGCTTTGGTGAATTGAATTATGGGAGAATTGTAGATTATTTTGGTGATCACTAGCTAGTTGAACAATTGTACTTTAGCATATATTGAGAGATATGCTTTTGATAGAGAAGTATTGATCCATTCTGCTTCATCTTTTAACTTGTTTGTATTTCATGTTTATCATATATTATAACACAACAAATGTATTATATAAATGTATATATATGTTCAGTATTGATATAGAAAATAAAGCTTTTGAAAAGAAAAAGGAGAAGATTTTTTTTTTTAATTTGCTGATATTGTTTTATGTTTCATTGCATTTGTTCCTATATAGAAGGGAAAGCCAAGGAAAGTGGATAGTTTGCTTTGGAAAGTTTGTATGCATGAGTTACTTGTGTAGAGTGACCATGTGACAGTTTTATTCTGATTAAATTTAAGATGATATGTTGATTCATAGTCTTGAAGTATTTTCAGTAGCATTATTATCTGCTTTTTAGAAGGAAGACTGTAATGTTATTCATTCCTACATTGCAGCTATATGTTATGATGTGCCTCATATCTGGATGCCTTTGATATTTTGTTGGATTTTAAGTATTATCAGGTTGATGTAAAAGATAAATAGTAGAAAACTGAGTGGTGAACCTTGGGATGTTTATTGCATGGGAGTAAATAATGGAGAATTTTTGCCATTGAGTGTGAAATGGATTCCACAGCTTAGAAGTAGGTTAGTGAGAAGATATAGATGAGTGCATGGGATTGTGGTGTCAGCCAACTTGTTGATTAATGTATTAATGTGAACTGAGATGAAAGCCATTTCTATATCAATTTGGATTGCAATTGATGCATACTTTTTTCGGTCCTGAACTGAGTTCAAGGCTATTTTGAAGATCATCACAGTTTGTGCAGTAAATGATTGCTTCCTTGCAAACTGGCTATTTGATATTAGTGTGTCTTTAGGTTATTCTTGAACACTTTTTCAAATATTTTAATAGTAAGTGGTCCCGTTGAGATGGGATGGAGGTGGGAATGGGGACTATTGCAATTGGGTATAAGCCCTGGTTGTCATGTAGCTTCTGTGATAAGTGATTTGAAAGGTTACACAAGTATTGGGATGTGAACTGGCTGAAATATGCAAGAACAAATTTTGGGATGCCATGTGTTCCTGGGTGACATGTATTAAGTATTGTGGCCAGTTTAGCAAATTCCATGATGTTGATATGGGGTGTTTGTTTCTAGTTTTCCAAAAACATCAGAAAGAAGTATGACTGGGTGGTATGTTTGTAGTTTTGTTCAAAATGATAATAGATTGTTTTTAACATGTTATTTCCTGCATATGTGCCCACCTCATCTATAAGTATCATTGACACTCTGACAGTAGATGGTTAACCCAAGGCTCAGTGAAAGTATTTTCTTGTCCATGTACATTGTTGTCTGAGGCAGATTTTCTTTTTTTATTGCCAGGTAGTTTTTGAGATTGTTACAGATTTGTTGCATGCTAGAGTAAGCTTGTATATACTTTGTTGACTGAGTTATTATTATTATTATTATATCAATTGCCATTGATATATATTGTCGTCGTTTTTACTGTGTCGTAAAGTATCAATTATAAATACCAGCTTGGCTAACAAATTTCAACTGGTGGTTCCAGATTTTTCTTTAGAAAGCAGTCGTAGGCAATTTAGTTACAATGGCCTCAGGCTCTTTAATTTTTTTGTTACTGACTGTTCAATTGATGTTGATAATTTATCTTTTTATATTTTTAAAAATTATTTAAAATTTTGGTTATTGTCTCATGTGTAATATATTGATTAATTAATATGTATATATTTTATTTAATATGTATATTTTTTTGGTTGTATTTATTCTTATATTATTTGTTTTGGTTTAATTGTTTTAGTATTTATAGTATAGTAATGTATAGTAATGTATTTTATTGTTATTTTTATTTTTGTTGGTGTTTTTGTTTTTGATTTGTAATTAATAATTTCAGAAAGACTCCTAGCCCAAGTTTGTCTTGTTTGGATTATTTCTCTCTCTCTCTCCCTCTTTTTATATATGTATTGTTTGATTATTAAATAAATAAATAATTATTATTATTATTAATAAATTTGATATATTTACATTTATTAATATCATTTCATTAGATTTAAAAAATTGCTTCGTAGTAAATCGAAAGATTTCGCGTTGTTTATTTATATATAATATTTAGTGAATTAAATGTGAAAGTATTTAAGCTTCACACTCTTACTTCAAAATGCTTGAGTCTGGCTTATTTATATATAAATTGAGGCATAGAAGAAGGTAAGTCCCATTGATAGGTCCATGTGCTGTCATTATTGCAACTGATTGGCTGTCACATAAGCATGTTTAAAGCATATCTGTTGAAGATTTTAGCTTTCACGTTATTGCAATGTTATGCTTAATAAATTTGATATATTTATTATTATTATTATTATTATTATTATCGTCATCTTTATCATTATTACTATTATTTTATTTTTTATTTTAATTTATTTGTAAATAAATTATTGTTAAAAGCCTTTATGTAATTACATTTTGCAATAGATACATTAAGTTATTCAGTTAGTTGAATATAAACAAACATCTGTATATCTTTATAATTTACAATCTTATTTTATCAACTTTCTTATTTACATTTCATTAATTATATAAGATAAGCTAATGCCTCAATAAACTTTTATTGGTCATTTGAATTAAATAAACAAGCAGTCTATTTTATGTTTTACAATTTATATTCTTTGATTACTATTTTATATGTCTCATATTATTAAATTTTTGCAACTAAATTACGCATTGCATTCAGACAAAATAAATTAGTTATTTAATTGATAATGGTCAAGCTTATTTATACCCATGTAGATTTTCAATCCTTAATGTGGTAAACTATTTAATAAATTAATCATATTTATATATTTCAAATTTAATTTACTTAATTAGTAGCATATAGTAATTCTATTCATTTATACCTTAATAGATTTGGGTTTTAGACATGATAAGCCATGGAATAAATTAATTACAATGTTCATTAGTTTTTAATGTTATATATTTTAGCTAGCCTAAATTTGTAGAATCTTATGATAAATTAAAATTCCTTTTCATTTTATTACAGGTACAGATTTTGACTTGCCCAATTTATAAGGTCTGTTAATTTGATTTACAGATTTATAGCATTACAATGTTATTGAGTTCATTGATTGTTGAATTCATAGTATTATCATACTGACATTTTCGCTAGATCTTATCTGTGAGAAATTAAATTATGTTTAATGTTAAATGCATGAAATATAAGATTTAACTACTAAACATCACATGTTTTAATATAAAATTTATCTAAAAAGAGCATATAATGTAAACTTATTTTGGTATAATAGTCTACATGTATGAGTAAAAAAACAGTAGTAATTTTCTTTTTTGTATTGAAAATGTTGTAAGTCATATAATCCAATAATTCCATTGGTTGAAAGCAATTTTTAAAATTTTGTTATTAAAATCATCTATTACTACAGTCTTTTTTATTGGTTTGATGATATAAAAGGTGCTAATTGCTGCAAAATATAATTATGAAACTAAAATGTTACTTATTTCAGTTCATTGTTTTATATCCTTTCACCTTTCATTATTTTCTTTATTTTCAGGTTCAACATTGTATTTAAGATTAAACCATTATTACTTATCAGAAAATAATACATATTTTTGTTTACTACTGAAATAAATCCTAAATATTTACATTATATTTGTGAAAATATTAAAAAAATGAATTTGTAATGAAAACAAAAAGCTTCTTTCTTAAGTCATAATTTCTAGAAAGTTTATTTTCATTTTTCAAAATCAACAAAATCTCCATTGTTATTGTATTAAAAATCTGATTGAATATTTATTTATTTCTCTTATATCTAATAAATTATGCTTTAAAAGTATATTTTTTAAGATATTTATTGTAACATTATGATATTTTCAAACTAGTTATTGTAATTAGACTGATTACATAGGAAGCTAAGCTTGTAAATAGGTTTAGGGTATATTTGCATTGTCCATTACTATAACATTTTATTTTTGCAAATAAAGTATTTTAATTTAAAAAAAATTAATGAATTATACTCTTGATTTGTAATAAATATTGTACAAATTATTGTATAAAAAGTATCTAGACCTGTAATAAATTTGCAAATAAACATGTTTTGGGTTATTCAAATTACTTTTTCTTAACAATATCATAAAAATGGTGATATCAGAAAAATGTCAGAACTACAAGCACAACATGTCAAGGTAGAAGAAGGGCAAAGCTATTATTCCTGTTATGTTGCTAAATTTTCAATTTTCTTGCCATTTATGGAATTTTGTCAAACTAAAATGTTATATTATAACATATATAGGAAAATAACACATTGCAATATAATGCTTGTAAAATTTCTGAGTAGGGGGTGAATAATTTCAAAAACAAAATACTGCATTTTAAAATGGGGGAAATATTAATCTATTAAGCTCAAATTAAATAATTTACACACTGTCACTAAAATTTCTACAATCCATGATTAAGAAAAGATTACATTAGCATATAATCCTATTTTGTGTCTAATAAATATCTCAATACATGGAAAAAATCACACTGAATGGTATAATTAAATAATTCTAAGTATTTTAAACTAAATAACAATATATATAGAGAAACAAAAGTTGTTTTTGTTGAGATTATATTATTTTTATTATTTATTTTTACTTACTACATATATATATATATAACTAATTTTTCTTAAAAAGTTTACTCATTGTTGCAATTTACATAATGCCATAATATTAAAGTTCAATGAAGAGACATCTTACAGAGCTAGATATGTAGTAAGTTTAGAAAAACATTAATTTGTGAAATGATCAAAATAGAATATGTCAAAGGTTAAAATAACTCATTATTTTTTGTATCCCTTTATTAGCTAAAAAAATGATTGGCAAAACTTTAACGATTAATCCATAGATTTGAAACTTGTAATCGCCGCTTTCTATAGAAGCAAATTTTAGTTTAAATGTGAAAATTTCAATATGCTAATAGGTTATAGAAGATGAATTATGCATAACCAATTAAATGTGGTTTAATAAGATGTGGCAGTTTAAATGTAAACGTATCGTTTAATAAAGATGTATTCTTTACTTTATTTAAGATTCACAGTTGACAAGTTGACTATGCTAACAAAACGATGAATGTGATAATAGGCAATAAATTGTACATTAGAGGAGAAAAGAAAGCAACAGAAAAAATAATATATAAATATGCTTTGCATGATGTGGTTATGAATAGATAAAAGTTAAAGGTACAGAGATCGATTTACAGTCTAATAAATTAAAAAATGGTGCTTAATTAATAATAGTTGAATGGGTCTATTGTGTTCTTAGTAACATAATCTCACAATACTATTATTCATTTATGACTTATAATATTCAATACAAAATTATGTTGACATTATCGTAATTAATCTCACAATAATATTATTCATTTATGTCTTATAATGTTCAACATAAAATTATGTTGACATTATCGTAATTGCTTGCTAATACCACAGTGCAAAATATATTAATAAGGATAAATATTCGTACAGAATCATAACAAAAATTAAATAATGAAAGGATAACTACACGAAATGACACAATATAAAGTCGTTATAACTGAGCTAGAAAATAATTTTTAAATTTATTATTATTATTTTATTAGATGATATAAGACAGTGATAACAATACACAAACGACAAATCGATTAGATAAAAAAATAAATTTGGAAAAAAAAGATTAAAAAGATTAAGCATTCTATGAAACTAATAACATTCACCACAAAAGTCTTTTATATGTACATAAATAATCTTAATTGGTAATATTTTATTTAAATTTAAAAACAAAAATATTAGTTTATTTTTTTTTAAATGGCTGGCAAAGTCATTATAATTGTGTATGTTTAGCAATATGTAGTGTTTTTTTCCCTCCTACTTTTAACAAATTCTAAATATATCAAATTCTTTATATAGTTTTTATTTTTTATTTCTATTGTAATATACTAATATTTAAATACAAGGACATTATATATTCTTTTAAGCTAGATATAATTAGAGGGGATTTAAACCCAGGCTTTCAAGCTTCCTTTAATTAAGAATTCTATTTTATACAACCAGCAAACATAACCACATACATGCAAAAAAAGATAAATGATCTCCAGTATATATACTTCATGCTGAACCAGCACTCATCAATTGGTTCAGATCATCATCCCCTACCCCTATATATATATATAATCAGTGATCGGTTTATATAAAGATAGCAAATCTTCAGACTTTAATGGTCAGACTTCAATCTTCTTCACTCTCCAGCTTTTCTTTTATCAATACAATTCCTTTTTGAAACTATATATATATATAAAATATACCAACCATCATACAATTACAAATATCCAGTAACGCCCTCTGTTTAAAGATCTATATCTCAATAATAGCAAAAACTTAAAATGATAAAATCATTTTAAGGTTTGCTATTATTGAGATATAGATCTTTAAACAGAGGGCGTTACTGGATATTTGTAATTGTATGATGGTTGGTATATTTTCTATAATTATTTCAGTTAGTGTTAACAGTAACTTTCTTTTCATATATATATATATATATATATATATATATATATATATATATAACAAAGGCATCAAGTCATATGTCATATGACATAATTTAACAAGCTTGCATTACAAATTTTATATAATGAGCTTGCCAACAGCTCTTAACAAGCATTTCAGAATATCCCCAACCCCAGACCAGTTTTTGCTACTGGCTTTCTCAGTAAGATGGTATAATATTCAAGCATTAGATTCGAAATACCAAGCCAAGCCCAGTACTTTATTTAATGGATAACTATTAACTAAAAAATCTGAAAATTTCAGACATCCATATGTCTTCCAATTCAGCTATCTAACTTAAATAGTCATATGGGACTGAACCAAGTTCATATCCATCATATATTAATAGCTTTAACAATATAAAATTGCAAAAACCTTAATAGTAAAAAATAAAATGACAAAGAAATGAAATCAGATGTCACATGACCGAATGTAACAAGCTTGTATTACAAATGTTATATTGCAAATAACTCTTAACAAGCTTTCCAGAATATCTCAACCCAGACCAGTTTAAAAAAACGAATATTTATACTCAGATTCAACTTAGATTTTAATGTTTATTTATAAAAAAAATATTCAAACTTTGTTGAATGATTTCTGAAAAGAGTTATCATAAATATTTTTTTATATATATATGGAATGCATCTATCTATGTATTTATCTACTTGTCCATTTGCGTGCCTTTGCACGAGGCTGTGCATGCACTTGTTCACTTGTCATTTGACTGTCTATCTATCTATCTATCTATCTATCTATCTATCTATCTATCTATCTATCTATCTATCTATCTATCTATCTATCTATCTATCTATCTATCTATCTATCTATCTATCTATCTATCTATCTATCTATCTATCTATCTATCTATCTATCTATATCTATATCTATCTATCTATCTGTCTATCTGTCTATTCGTCTATCCATTTATCTATCTATCTATCTATCTATCTATCTATCTATCTATCTATCTATCTATCTATCTATCTATCTATCTATCTATCTATCTATCTATCTATCTATCTATCTATCTATCTATGTCTGTCCATCTATTTTTTATGGCAGTTAATCTATCAATTATCTATCTATCTATATAATTTATGCATATGTCTGTCTATCCATCTATTTATCTATCTACTTATACTTACTTTCTCATTTTTGCATATCTACCCATCTTCTTTCTACTGTATATCTATCTATCTGTTTATTTATTTCTATCTATCTATATATTTGCTTTTTTCTCACCATTTATCCATTTGTCTGTCTATTTTTTCAATTACCTACTTATCACTCTATCTATTTATTTATCTACATATCAATTTTTAACCTAAACAACCATCTATTTATTTATCTACCTATATACTGATCTATTATTATCTAGTTAAAAATAAAGAACCATTTGTAGTTAAAATCTATATATCATTTTACATATTTTGACCAATATTTGATAATTACTCAGCCATGCCACTATTATTATCTATAAGTATTGATTGAATACAACATATTAAACAAAGATAAGACAGTTATAATTAAAAATATAAAAAATGTAGACAGCTACAAGTTCTTTAAATATCTGAGAAATTTGTAGGCAAATTCAATTTTGTTTTTATTAAGTAGCCCATAAAAAACATTATTAGCTATTAAGTAGTAGTGGATAAATTAGTAATTCAATTCTTAATTTGAAAGTGAAGACACCATAATATTATTATGTTTCATCAAAAAAATGTGACATTATTTACAGATCATATATATATATAATTATATAATTGAATATTTATAAATACAGTAATTAGATAATTAAAAATTTTATCCACTTAGGAGAACTTTCGATTATCTTAGTAATCTTTGTCAACTTACACTTTGAAAGACTAACCTTTCCACAATTTTGTGATCTTAATGTTTGTTGCCTGCCTGTTAATTAAGTCATGTTTGTATTTGTATATTAGGATAGCTTTCTTTATTTTTTATTTTATTATTTTTTTCAATTTGCAATATTTTTACATTATTAAAATTGAAGTCAAAACCATAAACATATGACTTATTATGGTCATTAAAAACAGATGAAGAAATATTATTATCTACTGAACAATTTTGTTTTAATTTCTGAACCCCTTTTAATAACAGCAAGTGCTCTTTAGTTCTTTTTTCCAATGTACATCTCAATTCAACAATATATCCATTGCCACATCTACATATCCATTTTTAAATGACACAATTTTTATTTATAAATGAGGTTTTATCTTTAGAGTTCTGTATTAATTTGTTTAATGCAGGAGGTGTGTAAAATGCAATATCACATATACCTTTATAAATATTCCTTATAAAATTTACTTGATCATTCAAAATATATGGTATTGATATCCACATTTTTTATTAGCAGGAGAATAAATATTATTAAATTTTTTATTCTATTTTGTATTAAAATCTCTAATAATAATAATAATAATATATATATATATATATATATATATATATATATATATATATATTATATATATATATATTACATATATATATATATATATATATATGTAATAGACAGGGTATGAGCACAGACTTTCACATGACCCACTCTCCGCACATCAAGTACATTTTATAAGGAATATTTATAAAGGTATATGTGATATTTCATTTTATTCACCTCCTGCATTAAACAAATTAATAAATAATTCTAAAGATAAAACCTCATTTATAAATAAGAATTGTGTCATTTATAAATGGATATGTAGGTGTAACAGTGGATATATAGGTGAATCAAGATGTATATTGGAAAAAATAACTAAAGAACACTTTCTGTTATTAAAATGGGTTCAGAAATCAAAACAAGATTTTAAAGTAGTTAATAATATTTCAGCATTTATTTATGGTTTTGTCTTCAATTTTCATAATGTAAAAATATTACAAATTAAAAAAAATAACAATAAAAATAAAATAAAGGAAGCTATGCTAGTATACAAATACAAACATGACTTAATTAACAGGCAGGCAGCAAATGTTAAGATCACAAAATAGTGGGAAGGTTAGCCATTCAAAGTGTTAGTTGACAAAGTTTACTAGGATAATTGAAAGCACTCTTAAGTGGATAAAAGTTTTAATTATCTACTTACTGTATTTATAAATATTCAATTATATAATTACATATATAGCTTTGAAAAAATATAGACATTCTTTAATAATATTATGTATATATAATATTATAATTCAATGTCTGTATTTCTTCAAAGCAATATATGTAATTATATAATTGAATTTTTATAAATACAGTAATCAGATATATTTTTAAAATTTTATTCACTTAGTAGTACTTTTAACTATCCTCGTAGTCTGTATCAACTAACACTATGAAAGGCTAACCTTCCCACCATTCTGTGATCTTAACGTTTGCTGCCTGCCTGTTAATTAAGTCATGTTTGTATTTGTATATTAGCATAACTTCTTTTATTTTTCTTTTGTTTTTATTTTTTTCGATTTGCAATATTTTAATGTTGTTGTAATTGACGTTAAAACCATAAATACATAAATTATTATGGTCATGAAAAATGGATGTTGAAACATTATTATCTACTTTGCAATTTTGATTTGATTTCTGAACTTTTTTAACAACAGCAAGTGTTCTTTAGTTTTTTTTTCCCCACGTACATCTCAATTCATTTATATATGCACTGCCATACCTACATATCTATTTATAAATGATACAATTTTTATTTATAAATGAGGTTTTATCTTTAGATTCATTTATTAATTTGTTTAATGTAGGAGGTGTGTAAAATGCAATACCACATATACATTTATAAATATTTCTTATAAAATTTACTTGAAACATATGTTATTCATATTCATAGTTTTTTGTTAGCAGGACAATCAATATTATTATTAAAATTTTTATTCTTATATCTCGTATTAAAATCCCTAATAACATTATATATATATATATATATATATATAATGTTATTAGGGATATTATAATATATATATATATATATATATATTATAATTGTAACCAACATTTAACCGTTCATTCGAATACATTTCAATATTTATGTATATATTACGCATGATATACTTTGAGTCAAATGTCATACTCTGTGGAAATAGTCCATGATTTACATTTACGAATTACTAATTTAAAATAAAATGAGTTCACAAAAATAAATTTTTATGTGTGAAAGAATTAAAACACTCTACCAAAATGAGGAGTAATGTATTGTCAATTGAAAGTCTATAATTATAAATTATTTTATTGTATTATAAATTTAAAAATGGTTAAAAAAGTTAGTTATTAATTTAAAAATTATCTGAACGAACTGTGACAATTTTAACAGAAAATTTATAAATACTTATAGACAAAGAAAACTTGCTTATATGCTTTGAAAAATAGATGTGAGATCTACTGTAAACTTGAGAGTAATGAATGAAATATTGCTATAATATATACATCTATTGTCTCATTTTCTAGCTTTGTCTTTCTCAGTGAGTACTTAGAAATTCAAAACTAGAATTAATACACGTGAAGATGTTCTTGGTATTAAACTTCCTAATTAAAAGGTGAAGGGATCTACAGTAAACATAAAATTGAGATTATTAAAATATATAGATAAACATATAAAATTTTAAATTGGATTACAAGAGATTGTAAAAATCTAGAAAAAGATAACATGTGAGATGTATGGACCAAATATGAAAGTTTTCTGGGGTGATATAGAAAGGAGAAGCTAGAGATAAGAGAGAAGTGGATTACAACATGGAGAATACTTCATCCAACAGTTGATTGTTGTAATTGAAGATGAGATAATGGTATCAGATCTATATAGTTATATAAACAAATTTTATTGGATTTAAAAATCTTGACATTTTTGAATTTTAACTATTTGTTTGAATATTATAAAAGAGTAAAATGTGGCCTTCAAATGTATAAGATTATATTTTGCTTTAAGTACTAGCTTCTCATTGATGAAAAAATTATTAGAAACTGATATATATATAAATAAGCATTTATTTGTATAGCGTCTGTATATTATTGTAATTACATTCATATCGATATACAGTTGTAAATATTATAGTCCTATAAAATCTAATGTTCATTAATCAATTACGTTTAAAGTAGATGGCTCTGTGATACTATTTCACGAAAAAAATCTTTCATAATTCTACAAATTATATTTGCTTCTGAGGTATATCAAATTTATAATCTTTGCTATTGATTATCATCATCAACAGTATTATGTCAAATAGACAGGTCCAGAGAGTCATCACATTATGTATCCATTACATTCTTATCATTGCACAGCTATTCAATTCCATATAACATTTCTCATCTTTTACATCATCTAACAATATCAATTTCTTCCACCTTTCTTTTTACTTTTATTCACCATTCCCTTACAAACATCTTTCATTACACTATACTTTTTCTTAATATATGTCCAATCCAGTTTCTCTTTTCTCTCTGATTTCCTCAATCAATCTTCTTTTTCCACTTACCCTTTACAAAATCTCATTTGTTATTTTATTTATCCAGCTGATTTTTTCCATTCTTTTCCATGTCAAGGTTTCCACTATTTCCCAAATTTTATTACACATTATCCAGGTTTCTTCCACACATAGCATTTAATTAATCTTTTTCTTAATTATGTCTTCAAAGGTCTGCAAAATATTCTCCTTCACTCAATAAATGCCCCCTTTGCCAATGCTGTTCTTTTAATTTTATCTTCACATCTTTTATCCTCACTCAACCAACTATCCAAATATCTAAATCCCTTTACCTGTTGAACTACATTATCACCGATTTTAATTTACAGTCTTTTTGCATTTCTCACTATCCACAAATACTTAATCTTTTCAACATTAATTTTCATTCCATACACCCTTCATCCATTTTATTCAACATATTCTGAAGACCCTTTTCATCCTTAGCTATAAGAGCCATATCATTTTCACATCTTATACATTTTAAAAACCTCCAACATTATCTTCTCCACAGTCTAAATAATTATTTAGCATATCAGCTAAATAATTATTTTAAAAAAAGTAGTTGAAATACTGCATCTTTGCCTAAGTCCACTTTCTATATTCACTTCATCAGAATCATTATTTACTAATTTAATTCTTATTCTTTATCCAGTATACATATTCCAAATCAATTTTCTCTCTTTCTAAAATAAACTGTTATCATTTAAGATGATCCCAAGTTTATTTCAGATTTATCTATCAAATGGTTTTTCCAATTCCACAAAATATATAACAATTCCTTTATCTTTTTTAGCATGCATATAAATATTACACAGAGTAAAAAATATATAAATACTAATTCACTAATCACTTAGGCCCCACATACCTGATTCATGGTGACCAATTTAAACTGAGCAGTTAATATTCCAGTGCATTCTTAATGGGCATTAGTATTACATTGATTAATGATATCATTCTACTTAGCAATAAATCAAGCTTCTTTTAACTTTCTCTTCATATCATTATGATCATTGAAAATAACACTAATCATTTGAAGAAAACATTCATGCCCATTATTTTTCTCAAGATTAAAAAATACTGCATTAATCTGAGATTCCATTTTAGATTTTCTATACTGATAAACATGTTTCAGCAACCTTGTTGATATATTAGCTTTTGTTTCACCATAATAAATAGTATTACAACCAGACTCATGTCAAATAATTGAATATACAACATATTTATCATCATTATTCACACTATCTTTTAAAGTATTTTTTAATTATGAGAAAAATAGCATGAATGTTCTCCTCAAATGATTAGTGCTAATTGCAATGAGCCTAATGATAGGAAGAGAAAGTTAAAAGAAACTTATGTTTATTGCTAAGTCTAATGACACCATTGATCAACATAACACTAGTGTCTCATTGAGCATGCACTGGAATATTACCCATTCAGTTTAAATTAGTTACCATGAATATGGTATACAATATCAAAAGCACTTGGTGAATTTGTATTTTGTATTATTTTTTTTTTACTCTAATTAATATTTATGTATATGTTGAATATTTCCATTTGGAACAGAGTTAGTGATTTATTTATCTTTTTCAATATATCTCTCTGCAATTGTTTTAATCACACAATGACATCTCTCATACTTTCTCCTCTCTAAAAACCAAATTCTTTGAGGTAAATGCTCAATAAAACTTTAGAAGCATGAGATAACAATCTTATTATTCTGTAATGTTCATATTTAACAGCTTTTTTTCTTTTCAGCAATTGGAATCATTATATGTTTTTAAAAAACCTTTAGGTGAAACTTCACCGTTATATATCAAATTGAAAAGTCCAATTATTATCTTCATAGAAAATTCTCCCATTGTTTCAAAACTTCTACAGGTATTGTATCAAATATTATGGCCTTACCATTCTTCTTTTGTGCAATTGACTTTACTACTTCATCTGTCAATATGTCCATACTTTTATCATCTACTTCAATAACTTTTTCATTTTCAAATTCATAATTAATTAATCTGCTCTTCCCTTCTAAATATACAATGAATGTATTTTTTCTATCTTTTTAATATGTCATTTCTATTAGTTAATATCTTTCCATTCTTATCTGCAATCTAACTTGCTACCCATGTCTTTTTCTTCCAAGTGACATTTCTTATTTTATCAAATGCTAGAATGTAACTTTTCACTTGCTGAAACATTTCTATCTCTCTGCATTATTCAACTATTTTCCTTTTGTTAAATATATTTCTCTTCTTAGTTCATTATTGACTTTTCTATATGCACTTTGTCCTTCCTTAGTAAATGTCCACCTTTTCCAACATACCTTCAGTTATCCAAATTTATTTAGCTTTCCTTACAAATAATACCTATTTCATTTTTTTGCTATTTTTAAAAATCCTTCTTTACTTCTATACCAACATTTATCAGGACTAATAATAAATTCATTATTTTTAACAATTCTTTTTATTTTATTTTTACATATTAAACTAATTTTTCCATTTTCCAATTATCTCAATTTATCAAACTTCTATCTTACATGTCTTTCTATCTTTTAATTCTTCTTAAATTCAATTTTAATTTAACCAGAACCAAATTATGATCTGAGTTTATATCAGCACCAGGCAAAGAATGTGAGCTCTTTTGATAAGGTTCTCTACCACTTCAAGCTTTCAATGTATACAATTTTTTTATATGATTTTTTTAAAACAAGGATTCACAATTGCAAATTCATTCAACTTACAAATTAGTACCAGTCAGTTACCTTTTTTATTTCTTTTTCCAATACCATAATTTCCAAAAATGTTCTCTTACTTACCTTTCACCACAATAGCATTCCAATCACCCAATAGCAATATACACACACTTTTTTTCTCACATTGGATAATTTTCTCTATCTTATATATTTCATCAATATCAATATCATAATGACAAGTAGTCAGCATATAAACTTGTATCATTACCAAATCCCTAGGACTTGAATTTATTCTCATCATCAGCAGCAGCCTGTCATCCATACAATCAATGTTTGTCGCATGATTTTAAATTCTTTTTCCAATAGCAATGCAATGTCATTAATTGATCTATCGCCACCCAAATAAAATAACTTTAACATCTTCATTATTTACTTTCCCAAACCCCTCCCACCTCACTTCGCTGCATCCTACAACATTGATATTATTTATATTCAATTTTTTTTAATTTTTCCAATTTCCCAGCTCTTCTCAAAGATCCAACATTTTATGTATCAATTCTCAATGTGTCCCCTCTCAATGAATTGAATTGATGAGGATTTCTCAGGTTTATGACTTGAATAGCCTCATGTCTATTCCTTCTGAGCAAGACACCAAAGCTATTCATAGCTAAGGTCTCAACACCAAATGTAATAATTTATGTAGAACTATTCATAATAAAACAAGGGAAATATATGGCAAAATGGTTTTCTGTTGCCTTTTTTGTCCAGAAATAGCCTCCATAACAGGCTTAATGCACCATCTGATTTTTCAATAAAAAAAAGAACATCCATCTACTGCTTGTTCCTCACCATTGTCGCATATAATGATCTACTGACTTGAAAAAATGTTGTTGCTGACTTAGCACTGAGCAGGGGCAACATGACATTATAAATCCACCTTCATGGGTATTGTAGCATTTTATAAAAGAAACACACCACTATCTTCTTCATTACTTCCTGATAGTAAATGTTGATACCCTTGATTAAAAAAGCATTGATGTTATTTAAATAAAAATTGCATTTAAATATTATTGGATAATGGGATCTTGAGATACATCATCAAATAATGAAGCTTCTTATATTAGTTTAATTAGTTGCTGAAATATATGACCATGAAGTTCAATCAGTTTTATTAAATAATATTAATGGTGCCATGAACATTGGGATAAAAATACAAAGAAATTGTAAAGATTTTTGAGTTTAGACATTACCAACTAATGGCAATCTTTAACTTGGCGCATTTAATGATTTGAATAAAATGTAATGTTAATAATATCAATATAGAGAAATCTTAGGTATTTCACTACATAAAAAATGAGTATATGTGTAAAAATTTCAGGACATAGGAAAAAGATCAAAAAAGAAAAATGAAAACATATACGTGTATCAAAAATTCTCTGCATATTACTAATAGCAATAGTAGAAGATTAATGAATTAAATGTTCTTAAGATGTAATGGTGTATAGAGCAATGAACTCAATAATGAATTAAAAATTAAATATGTCAAAAATTTTATTTGGTAAATGATTGTATGCTTACGTACTTGAAAAGGTTTATCTGTTAAAATCTGATTAGAGCCCAAAATAGGATGTATATTTAATTAGTATAAATAATGTAAAACATGAAATGTGATATTGTGGAGGTGTAATAAAAAGGTTTTCTTATATAAAAATAGTTACATGATGTAGGGAAACTTTTCATAAAATTAATTCCTAAATTGAAAATTGTATCATACAAAACACATTTAATTTTTTTTAGGGTTTTTTATTTTTTTTTTCTAGAATAGAAATGTCTATACTCATCTTTAGTGCCTGCCAATAAAGTATATACATATATATTGTAAGGGATAGTCTTTTCATGGTATGCACAAAGATGGGTGGGTTCCTCCTGATGAGTGAAGGAGTATATCTTTGTTGTCTGCATTCATACATACCTCTCACGCATTAAACTTGAACCTAGGAGAGAAGAGAGTAAAATCAAAATAACTTACTGATTTTACCTTTAATCTATCTCATTCATATTGCAGTTTACTTCCGTTATTCTGGAATTTGAACTCAGGGTGATTTTGATTGATGATCTGGTTCAAGGTATATTTGTATCACTGAAGTCATAATATGTGTAAAATAAATATATGTCTGTTAATGGGAGTGGGTATGGTATATTGTACATATGCAATTAATGATCATGATATGTGAATAAGGATATAACTAAGCAAAATTTAAACACAGAAAAATAAACCAAGAAAGGTGTTTTAACATTTAAATAAATTTAATGAACACATTTACATTGATTATTATTTGAACAAGAAAATTTAAAACAGAATTAGGGAAAACTCATTTAGACATCTGTGGTCTTTCTTTATTTATGCTTCATTTATACCAATGTTCCACATCCTGATCCCATAAAGAATAGCCACTAAACGTCCCGATTAACATAAATGATTTTCATATTCTATAAAACATTTCTATATATAATACAATATTCATTTATCTTTTTTCACCTTTTATTTAATGCCATAATGGTTTAAAAGACCCCCCCTATTATATACGATGTGTGTGTGTGATGAAGGAGAGTTATAAGTTCTTGACACAAATAAATAAAAAGATATGCAAAGAAAACATATTAAAAATATTAATAATTATCACAAACTTTAGAATAAACAATTAATGAAAGTATATGTGTTGTACATCTATGAATGTTGAATTTATATATGCATTAGGTAACATTTTACCATGTCCCATTTATAGTGATTGGATTATTTCATAATCAAGAGCATACCTCATGGATTTTGTCTATCCAAGGTAATAAAATAAATTTATTTTTCTTTTTATTTCTTAAATCTTAAATTAAAGCTATTTGACCCTATATTATAATATAAAAAATAAAATTACACCTGGGTCTCTTTTTACGCGGACTTATTTAACACGATTTTGAAGTTACGCGATTTGTCTTTCACCGGAAGTTGAAGTCCGATAATGCACTATTACTTTAAATAATAAATTTTGTGCACTTACGTCATATTGAAAGTAATAGCACATTACTGGAATTCGACTTTTATCTTAGTAATTTCAATATTTTCAGTGCTTTATAATAGTAAGATTTTATGCAATAATGAAATTAAAATCATGATTTCCACATTTTATGTATACACACATTAAATTTTACAAGATTATAATGTAAATTTGTTCAAACATTGTGCGTGTTAATTTTGCATTTTAAATCACATTCTGTTTTTGCTTTTTTAAAAAAAACGTAATCAATTATTAATCATTTAGTGTCCACAAGTTTATTTTTAAAAGGTCAGTAATAGCAGTGGGCACAATTAAAAATTAAAATCTGATTTTTAATTGTAATTAACAATTTAAAAATTACTTACGGGTGACTTGAAATTAATGTGATGTAAAACGAAATTTGATTTTTAAACGGAATTGAAAATTAAAGACAAAAATAAGAATTTAATTTTTAGTTGTTAGTTTTAATTAAATTTTTCCCAGCAGTGGTGAATAAATGTCTTTTTATTATCATAAGTCTAAGTTCATAAACAATTAATAAAATCATCATCTTCGTCAACAGAAAACCATTAACACAACATGAGAGTGAACTTGGCACTAGTTGTAGTTCCTCTTGTTAGAATAATTGCTGACATATTCTTGACTTAATTTAAGGAGAAGCCAAATACATCACATCACATCACATGAGAATCTGATTTTTTACTAGTTTGCAAACAAACGTCTTTTTGGGCAAATAGCGATAATAATTAAAACGTGTATAAAAAAAATTTAATTACTGTACTGTAAATTAGGCACAAAAATATATTATTTTGAATAAAATTAAATATTATAGTTTAAAAAAGTTTGTCTTGTATCATTTTTTTTCAAATTTGAAATTTTTTATTAGTCATATTTTATTTCCTTATTTTTTTTTTTTGCGCGAATTTTAAAGTAATTTTACATTGGTGCTTTGCTTTTACGCGAATTTTGAAAAATCACAGACCACATCCCCCCTTTTTCAATGTAAGTTACGTCTATTTTTGCACAATTTCGTTTGCGCGTGTTTTCTGAGGAACCTATCTACTGCGTAAAACAAGACCTAGGTGTATTATATATAATATACAAACAATTAAATATAGATGATGTCAACTTTATAACTTGGCTTTATAGTTAATATAGACACTGTTTTAATGACTTGTTCTCATAATCCATGGCAATTCCTTTGTGCATAGCTGGGAATGCGAACATCTGATGGATAGATTGACTTTACTAGCCTTCAAACTGGAGTTTTGAAATGAAGAGTAAAAAAAGAATTCATAATGGATTGTTTCAATGTTTATTAATCCAGGCATGGAAAGATAGGATAATCCCATATCGATCTTGATGATGGTTCCATGATTAATGACGAGTTTCTTTCCACAATGTTCCCTTGCACTTAGCACTGCGTAATTACTTTTCTCAATACTCATATTAGTTTTTGTAGTTTAAGTTGATTGGAGAAACATCAATATTTCTTCTGCTATTGCATATTTTAGATGAAAATCTGAAAATCTACAGTGAGGAATCAATGGTGGTTTTAGAGATTCAAATACTTTATTTTGTTTGCAAATTATTAATTTTCAAATTCTTTGTTTAGATATTGTATGAGCTAAATGTTTTTCCTCGCTTTCTGGAATCCTTATAAAAGATTTCTTCAAAAGTATTACAAGTCCCAATTGATCGATACCGACCTTTAAAATTTTCCATTCAGCTCCTTTGTGTAGGGAATGGTATATTTTCTTCCCCAGATAAAAGAATTTGTTTTTCTTCTAGAACAAAAAAGTTATATATATATATATATATATATATATAACTTTTTTGTTAATATATATATATATATATATATATATATATATATTAAGCCAGTTCATGCTCGTCCTTTTTACTTTATTGTTGATGTCAACAACTTGTTAAAAAAAAAGAAACGATAAGAAAAAAAACCTTTAGTTTATCTTTACTTTAATATTGTATATATATATATATTTGATTGTATTCACTCTTTCGATCTATTGTATGTTGTTCTTTTGTGTTGGTAATCAAAATATATTTAATGTTAGTTGTTGTAATGGTTAATTATCACATCCATTTGACCGACTTGGTATAAACTTTTGTTTAATGTTTATTCACATTGGACTTTAAGAGTTACATTGTGATAAATGGTTTGTCGGTTTATGTGCCCTAACATTAACTAATATTATTCATTAATGAGTAATGCTAATATCATGGGGCTTGAATTAGGGTTGGGCTTTGTGTTGTGTACTAGGCATTGGAGGTGTGTTGGAGGTATCCATACTATATATATAACCATTAGTAATCATTCAACATTTAGACAATCCCAATATAGATAACAATCAAAAATTTTAAACTGTTGTCAAGGTAACCTTCTTTTAACAATAAAGGTGAAATTTTTTAACAATAAAGATTCTTTAAATCTTCTTTTTATTTCATTTCTCTCAAAAAAGACAACCTTAGCTTCATCAAAATTAAAAATGTGGCCTGTATAAAATACATACCACATAAAGATACAGGCCACATTATTATTTTTGATGAAACTAAGGTTGTCTTCTTTGAGAGAATGAAATAAAAAGAAGAGTTAAAGAATCTTTATTGTTAAAAATGTATGATCCTGAAGCAGTTAACTTATTTATGAGTTATTTTAATATTAAGGGTGGATGAGAGGTAAGTGAAATTGTGGGCAATGTTTAGGTTAAACATGTTATTATTTTGTAGTTCTTTACACTTGAGAAGTCTTCTTGTAGCAGTGAAACCATTGGTAGTGTTTGAGGTTTTATTTTCTTGGCAAGACTGGTTGAGTTGTGAATTTAGGGGAATTTTGAGTATATATATATATATATATATATATATATATATATATATATATATATATTTACTATCATAATTAATTTAGCAAAAAAAACTACAGAAATTTTATTGGCTTTATTTTCTGGTTAAACAAAGTAAATTGACCACTATTATTGGTCAATAGCAGATAATATAGTCAAAATAAAATTTAAATCTCTCATATTACTCCCTAAGAGAATATAAATTTTTATAAAATATTTAAAGGTGTCTTACATCTGTGTTATCATTATTTTTTAATTGAAAAGCAGAGTTGAATTTTTTTTATGTTCAAATAGAAAAACACACAAATAAAATTGACATTGTAGAAAGATATTACAGAATATGATACAATAAATTAAACATAATAAAATAGAATATTTTAAAACAGTTCTACAATAACTATATTACAATAATTACAAATGAGATTATATTTAGCTAAAATAGGCCTCAGGGTGGCCTTTGAGCATTCCATCATCAGATTTTCATTTGGATGAGTGGTTGAAGAGTTTTAGTGTGAAATGGATTGAAGCCTATTCATTAAAGTATGAAGATTGGCTATCTCAATATATATCTGAGCATTTATTACATATATGTGCAGAGATGATAAGCTGGACCAACTGATGATTGCTGGTTTAGCATGAAATATGTATATTGGTGTTGATTTATCTTTTTGACATATATGTGTTCAAGTATATCAGTGTTATGAGATGGAGAGTTGTGGTTTGTGTGAAAGTCTGTGCTCATATATCCTATATATTACTAAAATAGTACAGTGAACAGTACATTTAAAATATATGTGTGCAGTCTAAAATTTTTATATGTTTGAACTTAATCAGCTTAAAAATTGTAAATATAAAACTAGTAAATTAATTTCTTTTGTTTAATTAAAAGGTATTTATTAAAATGTATTTATTAAAATAAATATCTAAAAACTTTAAAGGGATTTTATAAATTATTTAGTTGTTAAAAATTAATGATTGTAAAATTTATTTTGAGTCAGATCAAGATAAAATGATTAAAAATTTGATACTTTTTCATTTTAGACAATGTTTGGAAAATTTAGTGCTTAAAATAAAGCCAGATAATTTTGATCATCTGCTTTTTTCATATCACCATAGCAGTGAAATTTTTTTCCCAGAAACCTTAAAGGAAAAAAGATTTGTGGGAAATAGTGACTAATTATGATCCTAGCTGATCAGAAACTATAAATGTGACTTCTTCGAAGAATTCAGTCAGTTTTTGTAAAACTAGTATACATCCAAGATCCAGTCAAGTTAAATTTAAAAATTGCCATTTTGACTGTCTTCTTCATATCATAATATCTTACTAGATAATCTCAATTCAGACATTTTGTCTAGTTGGTAAAATATGTTCTCAAACTAAAATGGATAAACAAGAATAACATTAGAGATTATCACTAAATATTATTTTCAAATATATCTAATTTAATGTTTTTAATTATTAATGAAAATTTTGGAAAACTGCTTATAGGATACTCAGTAAAGTCCTCTCAGTTATTTCTTCTTTCAAAACAATTGTGAAATAACTCATTTGAAAACTATGGATTACCTTGATATGAATTACTGAAAATTAAAATCTAAATCCATGTATAAATTTACAGCTTTGGAAAAAATGCTTGACTATTAATGAAAATCAATGAGTTTAACTCATCTATGAATTATTATTTATTTGCTAGGTTTGATAAATTATTAAAACACCTTGACTTATACAGCAAAATAAATTAGTGTATTTTAACTAAAAGTATCAATGATGTGCTTCTTTTAAATAATGTAAGAAATGTCAATAATAAAGATATAAATCTGCAAGGGTTCTCAAAAGAATTAAACTGCTCTTTTTATATAAAAAAACTACAATTCATGACCAATCTTTTAGTAATAGATTTAGGATTATTAATGTCATGATATGAAAATATTATTAACAACATAAATTGATCAGTGGACATTTTAAAATGGATTAGTGTGCTAAGTATACAATTGGAATAGGATTAATAAATGTGCTTATTAAATTTTTTAAATTTTTTTAAGTATCATTAAGTATTTAACCCTATGAAAGGAATTACCTTATGTTTTTAATTTAATATCTAATGCTTATATTAAATTATTGGCACTAAATTATAAACATTGAAACTATGCTAAGTATAAATATTTCCACAGGATAATATCAACCGTTCATAAAATTAAAATTACTTAAACTTTTTCATAAATGTTGAATTATTTAGATTATAGTTATAATGCTGAGATAGGAAAGTACAGGTAACAACTTTACATATTTTATTAATGATATTGGGTATGTGTGATACCTACCTACCTACCCACCTACCTACCTACCTACCTACCTACCTACCTACCTACCTACCTACCTACCTACCTACCTACCTACCTACCTACCTACCTACCTACCTACCTACCTACCTACCTACCTACCTACCTACCTACCTACCTACCTACCTACCTACCTACCTACCTACCTACCTACCTACCTACCTACCTACCTACCTACCTACCTACCTACCTACCTACCTACCTACCTACCTACCTACCTACCTACCTACCTACCTACCTACCTACCTACCTACCTACCTACCTACCTACCTACCTACCTACCTACCTACCTACCTACCTACCTACCTACCTACCTACCTACCTACCTACCTACCTACCTACCTACCTACCTACCTACCTACCTACCTACCTACCTACCTACCTACCTACCTACCTACCTACCTACCTATCTATCTATCTATCTATCTATCTATCTATCTATCTATCTATCTATCTATATTGTAACCCCCATACTCTACACTGTTCCTCTACACTATACGAACAAATGCCCAGGGCGCAATTCTATTGATGAATAGAATAAATTAATAATTGTAAATTATCAAAACTAATGCTAAGACTCTTCTATTATATTTGATTCATAACCTAGTTTAGTGGAGGGTTAAAGACAGTTTTAAAATATACAGAATATATTTAAATGAAGGAAGAAATATTATTGAGGAATAAAACAGGATGTATGCTTTACTAGTTAATCAATTACATAATAAACTAATAATATTTTGTTTAGTCAAGTTAATAAACTATAATCTGAGTTGATTTCTTCCATCATCCAAATACATTCATAGAGCAACTACAACATAACTTTAATACAAATAAGATACTGAATAACTTCACCATCCAGCGTACCTTAATATAAATAATTACACCAATATTAATTTGGAACTAGGAAATCGGATCTCAGGGAATCTTTAATGCGACTTGATTATAGAAATTCCATTACATAATAATTTAGGACTATTGAAATAATAATAATAATAATAATAATAATAATAATAATAATAATAATAATAATAATAATAATAATAATAATAATAATAATAATAATAATAATAATAATAATAATAATAATAATAATAATAATAATAATTAGATGATGTTTCACTGAGCTAACAATTAGATAATGAAGGAATTAGGGTGCCTTTTAATTTCACATTATTGTCTAAATAATAATTAAGTATGTGACCCTTTTTATAAGTTTACTGCACAATAAAATATTTTATATAATGTTTGGATCAAGAGAACAATATTATCAGATTTCAGCACATTTATGATCAACTTTATAAAATAATGTACTTCTGTTATGACAGATGTGTAGAATGTGGAAACTAGAATTCGAATGCATATAAGAACAACTCGAGACACAGTTTTGAATAATAAACAAAGCATTTATTTACACTTAAGATTTAGTTAAATGTAATTAGTTCAGAATAAGACTTTTATCTTAATTTTAAAATTTACAAACAAATCCATTAATTTAAGTTTAGGATTATCCTCATTACATATTATATAATTTATTACCGATACATTTATAAATGTAAATTAGCAAACAAATTATACCTCAATATTCTGACTTTGAATATCTAGGCTATCTAAATATTTTTATCAAAATGCAACACTGAATTAATAATACATTATATTATTGGGCACAATATACACTTTTGAGAGGATATACTATCAATTCTTAAAATATAGCAAATTAATACACTTGATTATCAAGAGAGCAGTTTTAAATAATCTTAATTAAATAATCACTTTAAATACCTACAATTTTATGCATACAAAAATAAAAATAAAAATAGAAACAAATAATAATCATGCCGATGATTTGATGATTCCTAACTTGGGGCAAATTTAATATGATATACTTTATAATGTTTATTTTCAAATATATAAACTTAGCAATAGTATACTTTTATATCCACGATTTTATTTACATTACATGTGTGTGTCACATCCTATGCAATAATAAAAGAAAAGCAATATTTTTACATATTATCAATTTATTTAAGAACTATTAAACAGGTGATTTATTTCGGACAACGTCATAAACCAGCCAACAAATATCACATTATATCAACTTTCATATTCTACAAAGAACCTGATTTGACTGTTTATCTAACCACGGAACTAAATTCCATAAAGCTATGCTTCTATAAAAGTACAAAACAAATACTCAAGAGAATCTAAGCACATGGGGAGTGAATACGCTCTTTAACTAATAAATCTAATATCAAACTACCGAAACTCTGAAATATACTATTGATGTGGGACTCGTCTCAACACCAAAACAATGGGAAACATTACTTAACTTCATGAAATATCATCTTTAACATATATGTACGCAATCTAAAATATACTCTACCCATGGCAATCTATATAATAGAAAAATATATACTAAGGTACGCAATCTAAAATATACTCTACCCATGGCAATCTATATAATAGAAAAACATATACTAAGGGAGAAAATTTTCCACCTCAATAAACATACAACATATCAAAATAATTTGCTTTCTCATAGCTATTCTATACATTTCCATATTATACATTGGCAGATAAACACATATATATGATCGATTACTGACTTCCTTAATTCTTTTGGAATATAACAATATCCAAAATCTATAGAGAAAAGCAATCATAAAAAACGAATATTTATTAATTAAATGAAATATTGCATAAAACAAAAACACATATGCGTAAATAAGAGGGTGAAAACAGTTCTAAATTATCTATGCCAATATTATAATTGTAAAGGATAAAATGAGAATAAAACTTTTAGCTTATAATAAACCATTAGTGATTTTATACTTTATATAGCAATAATTATAATAAACGAGCGTTAACACAATATTCTTCCTTTTTTTTTATTCCAGCTACTCTTGAAATTAATTTTCACTTCGAGATAAAAGAGAAATATATATAAGATTAAATCCTTCTCTTTAACAATATACCCCCAAATATATATATATATATATGTTTCACTTTCAAAGAAAATAAAATTATATTCAAACAATATTAATTTTACCAGCCTACCCACCATTTGTGGATATGCTACTCGAGAAGTTCTAGAAGTTCGCAAATATTATAATTAAATAAACAAACATATAACACTAAATAAAGATATCTAACTGTCTATTATGTACCTATGTACCAGTAACAGCAAATAATAACATAAAGTAAAAGGTTATACTTCTTTTTTTAACTTAAACAAAAAAAAAGTTCATTTGCAAAGTCTCTTTTCCGAGGTCTACTGAATAACAAAGAATATCTCAAATGAGTGCATGCTAGTAAAGACATTAAATATATAAAAAAAAAAAAAAAAAACATTTCTAGAATGAAAATCCACAAGATAAATTTAGTTTAGTAAGCTCTAACGTTATTAGCTAAAGATAATAGAGTTCACTTATATAACACATGTAACAACGAATATTTTAGATAATGGAGATATTAAAAGACAGTTTCAGCTATTAATTGGTTTATTCTTTTATTCATTTTTAAGCAATTCCACTTGTTTAATCCAACAACATGTTTAATATATTTTCCTGCAGAAAAACTACTCGCTTCCATAATTTATTAGTCAACAGCTACATTATTAATTTTACTAAGTTGTTAATAATTGTCCACATGAAATTTGTATATGTTTAACAGTAATATTTTATTTTCCAATATCCATGAATCGAAGAGAACAAAAAATATAATATTAAAGTCCTTCAATTCGACCTAGGCACATATTTTGTAGATAATAGCAATCAATTATTCTGGGTAAGTCATATATTTATCTTCTTTTATTAAAACACATATTATTTATAACATAAATAAGAAATAAAGTTAGCATTTCGAAGTAATTTTAACTATAGCATAATAAATATGCACATCCTTTTTAATTTCAACTTAACCTTTGTATACATAAAATATAAGTTAAGCAGAGAGTTTATCAAAGAAAATTCTGTTAAAAGAGTCTGCATGTGTTTCCACAAAACATTATAGAGTTCACACATTGTAGTTAAGGAATTATAAAGTTCATGCACTTTAGTTTTCTTTTTAACAGAGATAAATGAGAGTAAATAAAATAACATAAGTTTAACAGTACAGAAGCACATCTTTAAAACAAAAAATGAAAGTGTTAATTTAAATGTTTTAACTAAACAAGAGAAATGAAATTGATACCTTCTTTATATTTTAGCCAGACATTCTCCTATAAAGCTTTAAATGTCTGAAGTTCCTATAATGAGCTTTATGAAAAGGCTGCTTTATAGTTTCACTTTACACCGTTTTGATTCCTGGAAGAGACACACAAACGATATACGGGTTGAAATTACAAAAGATAATCTATACTTTTATTACCAACTATCAGTTAAATATATTTCCCCCACCAATCAAAAAGGTCACCTGATCCTCTAAATATCAACTCCCACCCTTTTGCACTTGATCAATTAATTAATATTCAATAAATCTTTTCTTGAAAAAAAAAATCATTTTGACCTTCACAATTAAGTCAAATCAAATAATAAAAAAAAATAACTTTTTGTAACTTTGAAACAAATGAATATCAATTAACTATTAAAAAAGGTTTATAATACAATTTAATTTGTTAAATAATTCACTAATCCAGATATTTATTAATAACTAAAAAAATATGCTTACAAAATTATTAAAGATATTTAGTATAATTTAAATGTTTTATTGTAAGTGTAATTTTTTGTGCTGAAATTAAGATGTGAAAATGAAATGAGACGATGATGCATTCATACACATATGCTGTTATAAGAATATTAAATTATTCTAACTAAAACATAACTGATATGGCTATGGGATAAACATATCTCACTGACTATAATGTTGGTAAGTAAATGAATAATAAATCAGAAAACCACTCAAACCAACATCAACACCATCTTATAAATAAGTAAAACAACTTGGCACCAATCTAACTATCACAACAACACTTTCTGTAATAATCCACCCCCCTTCATTGCATTAAACACTTTATCAACCATAATAATAACAATAAATGCTTGAAAAATTTGCTAACCAAAATGCACAATTCACACACATATAAGTTTTTGGACCATTAATAGAAAAATTTTAAAATTTTAAGGCTATTTTTTTAGTACAATGCAATTATTCACAACTGATGCAATGCAGTTTTTATATATATATGATTTAAATTTTATATTGGAGTCAGGTTAGATTTAGTTAAAATAACTCACAACCGTATGTAAATCAATGTATGTATTAGTCCTTAATGCCATCCTCATATTCATAGGTAGATAATTATTCTTGGGTAAATGTTGAAATCATTTGGGAGTATTTATTTGTATAGCACCTATAATATCTGAATAATTTTGAAAGGATATACTATGCAATAAGGCATTCTGATGGTATACATAAAGTAAATTGTATTTGTTAGTAAAGGTATATTCCTAACTAATTATTAAAACTTGCATAATATAAGAAGCATAGCAAGTTGTTCTAATAAAGGATATAAATGTATAAAAACTAAAGTTATGCATTTTGTATATCATTTAGGAGTGTTAAATAAATAATTTTACTTACTCCAAAAGAGTGAAAGACAGAGTGAAAGAACTAGCTCTTTTTTATAGAATGAGGTTGATAATATATGGATTATTGTTACCAGGATAATTAAGGGCATATTATCATCTTGTATGTAAAATTAACTTCTGTTTTTAAAATTGTTCAACCCTCTCCAATAGAGTGCATGACTTTGCAACAGTTTACAATTACACACAATCATAGCTTATTCACTAAGAACAAACAATAATATATTTTAATATCGTTATAGAATTTTGTTATTAAAATACGTTCATTATTGTTAGCTTATAATTTTATTATTTTTGTTTATATACTTGGTTTTTTATAATAAGCACTTGTTATATTTAAATACACCTGTCTGTTATTACTGAAATCATCGTGTTTGCATATTTATGAAACAAAAAATTCATACGTCCAAACTATTAAATTACATATTCAATTATTTAAATTTATATGCATTATTTATTATTGCTATCTGAAATGCAAATTAGTAGGCTAGGGTGATGCCCAGTAAGATTTTCTTTTACATTTATCATACCTAGAATAACATAATCAATTTAAATCTCTATATATCTTTAAATTAAAAGATAAGATTAATTTAGTTAATAACCCAGAGATAAATGATTAATTGAACAATACATTTAATTTATGAATGAGGAAAAACAAATAAATTTCTAGCTTTATTTAAAATGCACATTAATTTGTATTAAAGTAGATTTAGTAACAGCATATATATATATTATGAAATTCTGGAATATTATTAACATTTATTTCATGAGAAAAATAAACATGCATTCATTTTAAATTAATGTTGTAAGTGCACAACCAATCCTAAATGCACTCACATAACCAAGCACTCAATTCCCAAACAGTCGTCTTTTGTTCTTACTTGATTGTGACTTGGATGTGAGAATTTTAATTTTATTAATATTTAATTTTAAATTTATAAAAGGAATTTCAGTTAACAAGTGGTATATTGAATTAACATTAAATACAGTATTATTTATTAATAAATCAATAGTGAATTATCGAATCGTGTTTCTTCGGTTAATTTGCAGTGAAATTTTTTTCATTAGGATCTAGATGATGATGTTGATTATGTGATTCCTACCCATAGTAAAGCAAACTTTCTCTGAACTGTTCAACTTTCATGATATTATAGGTAGTCATATTAATAAATGAAGAGACTATATCCCATGAGTAAATAAATAAAATCTGCTATTAGTAGTGATAATATTAAATAGTATTTTTCTGAAGGATTTTGATGATGGTATTTTAGTTGTATCTATATATTGGATTATTTCCATCATCTAATATAATAATTGAATTTCTTTAGAAGAATTTAAATTTATTTAAATATTCCAAATACATTCAACTGTTAGTAATAGCATACAGGTTAGTATATGACAATGTTTCAAGACTTATTATTTTCCTCTATTCTTCAGGTGTTACTGACTTGACCAGTGGCAGTACAATCATGGGAATCAAACCTGGACACTTAGATTTTTGAATACTGAATTTTAAGGTAATGCTCTAATCAACTAAGCCATCCTTCCAAAGACAAGTGAGTATAAATTTAATATACTTATCTATCAGATTTCTTCTGATTTCTCTATTTTAACCTAAGAGTAAAGTTGATTAGAGGTTTTACATCATGTATAGTCACACTAAGTTGACATATGGGGTTGTCCATTATTGTCATGTGTGTAGTTTCTTTAAATTTTCTTCTTTGTATCTTTTATATCCAATGTTTTTGTTTTTTCTCAATAGAACATATGTTAATTAATACATACATAGTTTGCTACCTTAAACATATCTGTTCTATCTCATATAATCATTAGTTTGAGTTCTTGCAATTATTTTTCAATAAGGTGACTGGTCTGACCATTATACATTCTTCCACATTCATATGGTATTTCATAGATGCAGTTTTTGCTTTTCAGTATTTCAAGTTTAGGTTTTGTAGATGTTAGAATTCCTTCTAGTGGAATTTGAAAAAAAAATATATATATAGAACAAACTCTTATAAAAATGATTATCCATTAGTATTATTAAGAAAACTTTAAATAGACAACAAAAAGAACCATCAAAATAAAAAAACAATATTGGCACAGATGTGTATCCATACATCAAAAACAGAAGTCAAGAACAATCTGCAATCAGTATAACAACAGAGCAGCTTTCCAAAGCCATACCACAATATGAAGAATTCTAACATCTACAAAGCATAAATTTCAAATTCTGAAATGCAAAAACTGAATCTAATGAAAGTTATATGAGCTTTTCTCAAATACATTAATGTGGAAGAAAATTTATTGGTGATACCAGTCACCTCTTTGAAAACTAACTGCTAGAATATAAACTAATGATTAGAAGAGATAAAACATATGTGTCTAAGGTAGCAAACCATGTAGGTACTGATAAAATATGTTCAATTAGGGAAAATACAAAAATATTGGGCAGAGAAGAAAAGGTACAAAGAAGAAAATTTCAAGATGCTCACATGACAAGGATGTACATCCTAATAAATCCACCTAATGTGACTAGAAACCACTAATCAACTTTGTCCTTAAGAAAAAGTGGAGAATTCATGAGAAATCTCATAGATAAGTATATGAAATTTCTGCTGACTGTTGTCTTTGGAAGGATAACTCAGTTGGTTAGAACATTTTAAAATTTAATATTCAAAAATCTAAAGACTCAGGTTCGATTCCCATGCTAGTACTGTCACTGATAATGCCAGCAACACTGAACCTGTATGCTATTACTAACAGTTGAATGTATTTGGAATATTTAAATGAAGTTAAATTTTTATAAAGACATTCAATACTTATATTAGATGATGGAAATATTTCTAATATATAAATATAACTAAATTACCATCATCACAAACAAGCCTTCAGGAAAATACTAAGTATTCAGTATGAGCCCAATATCAAGCTTTAAACATTGTGACAAATTATATCTAAAGCTGGCTAAAGTAGAAAATTATTTAACTTTCTTATGTAAATGTACCTCTGAAGGGAGAGTTACTAAAGATTTTCAACTAAAACCTCCAATTAACTGCCAGAGAGCTGAAAAAATTACTCAGAAAGCAAGTAAAGCTTTGTTAAAAGAAAGAATAAATCCTCAAAAATTTTCCAAGTATCAAACCTGGCATTCCATTAATAATGTCAAAGTTTTCTAAAAAAAATAAACATATTGATGAAGACTTTACAAGTGTTTTTCAAGCAGTAAGAAGTGCATATTCTACATTACATAGAAAAATAAAAGAATGCCAAAAGTTAAAACTTGCAAACCTAGATGGGCACATCAAAAATCATAATATACCCAGTAGTGGTATTGCTTCATATATTAAAAATCTCAATTCTAAACATCTAACAGATGTTGAAATTTCTGTTCGTGAAAAAGTATTACACTTTGTCATTACATCATCTAATATTCTTTTATTAGATATAATTTCAGCCTCTGAGAAAGTCACTCAAAATTTGCCTTTAGAAGAAGCATGCTGGAAAATAAAATGAACACTTGAAAAGCAAACAAAATTGAAGGCAAACATGTTCTATAATGAGAGGAAAGCATTTAAATTTTTCAAAATAATTATAAATTTATTTTCCCTGGTTACAAAGGGAATGCAACAGTTGTAATGGATACAACAGATTATGACCACAAAATACAAGAACTCACAGCAGGCCAATACAGAAAAGTGACAAAAAATTCAATATTGAATACAGAAACAAAGTTGCAAAGCATTATCGAGAAAGCATTGCAGGTATTTCAGAGATTCAGAATATCACATTTCAGCAAAATTCCTCATCTTTATGGTTTATCTAAATCCATAAGAATCATTTCATTAAGACCTGTTGTTAGTTTTAGAAATTCATTTTGTCAAAATTTGTCAAGATTTTTTTTGGAAGTTCTTAATCCTTTGACATACAAATCCCAGTTCTTTGTGAGGGGTTCTAAACACTTTGTAGAATTAATAACAACATGAACATAGAAAGAACTGACATACTCATAAGCTTTGATGTTGAATGTTTATTCACAAATGTTCAAGTGAAGAAACATTTTCTATTGTAAGAAAATGTTTAAATAGTGATAATAACTTGCAAGCCAGAATGATTCTTCTTATTGATAGTATAATGAAACTATTATCATTAATGTATAGCAACAACCTACATTAAATAGAACACAATATTCTTTCAACAAAACCAAGGAATGGCTATGGTATCCATTGATACACCTGATTAGTAATATTTTCATGGAAGAACTTCAAACTACAGCCATAAAGACTACTTCATATCCATCAAAAATTTGGATTTGCTATGTTGATAATATATTTTTGGATAGGTATATAGTAGAGCACTACTACAGTATTTCTAGAACCACATCAACAATATACCCCCTTCAATTAAATTCTCAATAGAAATCATAACAAATATTCTTTGATGACCTTGTGAGAAGACTACCTCATGGAAAAATCAAAACTACAGCTTACAGAAAACCCACCCATACAGGAAAATACTTTTTGTATACATCCTAGTCACTCCAAAAACACAAAACATGGAAATATACTATCACTATAGAACAGAGCAAAAGAAGGTTGTTCAGATACTAAAAATTATTAAAAAGAAGAGATCTATATAAAACAATCTCATATGAAAAATGGTTATCCATCAATGAGACAACAAAACAAATTATCAAAAGCAAAAATAATTATTGGTACAATAGTGTAGTCGTACATACCAAAAATAGCAGACACCTTAAGGGAAATTTGCAATCAGTACAACATTATTAACAGCTTTACAGAGCCATACCACACTACAAGGAATTCTAACATCTACAAAGCCTAAACTTGAAATGGCAAACAGCAAAAACTGCATCTATAAAATATCATGTAAATGTGAAAGAATGCATATTAATCAGGCCAGTTGCCCTACTGAAAACAATTGCAAGAACACAAACTAATAATTAGGTGAGAAAAAAACAGTTGTATTGAAGGTAGCAATCTATGTATGTACCAATGAACTTATGTTTAATTGGGAAAATATAAAAATATTAGATAGCAAAGAAAAAGTACAAAGAAGAAAATTGAAAGAAGCCAATCACATGACAATGGCAGAGAATCTCATAATTCAACCTAGTGTGACTATGTGTAATGTCTGGAAACCATTAATCAACTTGCTCTTAGAAAAAAGTGGATAAATCACGAAGAACCTCATAGATAAGGATATGATATTTTTAATAACTGTTGCCTGTGTCAAGATGGCTCAGTTGGTTAGAAAATTATTTTAAAATTCAATATTTAAGAATCTAAGTGACCAGATTCGATTTCCATGCTAGTAGTGTTACTGGTCACGCCAGTAAGACCTGAAAAAGAGAGGAGAATAATACGTTTTAAATGTTGTGCACATATTAACCTGTGTGCTATTACTAACAGTTGAAAGTATTTGAAACATTTAAATAAAGTTAAAATTTTTAAAGACATTTAATACTTATAATATATGGTGGAAATAGTCTAATATATAAATACAAATAATATTTAATAGTTTTGTTACCGTTATTTCGAATTAATGTTTTCTTTAGAATGTGAGATGTTATTAATTAGTTTACGGTTATTAATTTGACTAACTTTTCAATCAAACTAGAAGTCAACGAATATTTAAGAATTATATTACAATAATTACAATTGAGATTACTTTTAATTAAAATAGTAGATCGAACAGTACTCTTAAAATATAGATGTGCGCGCTGAAATTTCTATATGTTTGAAGTTAATCAATTTGAAAGTTGTAAACGTAAAGCTAGTAAATTAATTTGTCTTGTTCAATTAAAAGGTGTTTATTAAAATGGATTAATTAAAATAAATATCTAAGAACTTTAAAGGGATTTTGTAAAATATTTAAATTGTTAAAAATTAATAATTGTAAAATCTATTTTGAGTCAGATCAAGATAAAATGATTAAAATTTTGATATTTTTTTCATTTTAGTCAATGTCTGGAAAATTTAGTGCTTAAAATAAAGCCATATAATTTTGATCATCTTCCATTTCACCATGACAGTGGACACATTTTTTTCATAAAAAAATTAAAAGGAAAAAAATGTTTGTGGAAATATAGTGACTAATTAAGATGCTAGCTGACCAGAAGCTAGAATTATGACTTCTTGGAAGAATTCAATCAGTCTTTGTAAAATTACAGCGCCAGCCAAGATCCAGTCAATTAAATTTTAAAATGGCCATTTTCACTGAGTTTATAATATTAGAGTAGACAATTTCACTCTAGGCATTTTGTCTAGCTAATAAAATATCTTCTCAAATTACAATGGATAAGCAACAACAACATAGATTATCACTAAATACTGTTTTCAAGAAAATTTAATTTTCTATTTTGAACTATTAATGAAAATTTTGAAAAATATGTTTACCGGATGATCAGTATAAAATCAGTCAAATCATTTGTCTCTTCTTTTTTTTTTTTTTAAAGAGAAGGCAAATAAATCCCTTGGAATCTATGGATTACTGTGCTATGGAATACTTAAAGTTAAAACTTTATACCAAATCTATTTATAAATTTGCAGCTTTGGAGAAAATTCTTAATTATTAATAAAAATCGGTGAACTTAATTCATCTATGGATTATTATTTATTTTCTAGGTCTTATAAATTATTAAAATGGCCTTAACTTTATAGCAAAATAAATTAAGTGTATTTAAACCAAAGAATTAATAATGTATTCCTTTTAAAAGGTGATAAATGCCAACCATGAGAATATAAGTGTGCTCTCTTTGTATAAAAGAACTACAATTCAACATTTGTCATGTAATAATGGATTCAGGATTATAAATGCCACAATAGGAAAATATGTTAAACATCATAAATTGATCAATTCTAAAGTGGGTTAATATGCTAACTATACAATCAGAATAGAATTACTAAATGTGTTTAGTAATTTTTTTAAAAATCATTATATTAAGTTTCACTAAGGATTTAAATGTACTTCTAGTTTATATTAAAGTTTTTTCAGAAAATTATAAACGTTGGAATTCTCTGCAAAATGTAAATATTACCACAGAATAATTTTCAAACATTCATAAAAATAGAAATATCATATGAAAGAGTATTTAAATAAACTTTTTCATAATTGTTGAAGTATTTAATTTATAGTTATTATTAGTGTAATAATAAATAAATAATAAACTTTTTAAGATAATGCTGAGAAAAGAAGGATTAAGTAACAACTTTATATATTTCATATATGTGACTTACATTTTACATTGCAGTCATATTGCATTTAGTTAAACTAACTTATAAACTTATGTGAACCCATTTATGTTAAACTTACTTTATGTTTTATTAATTCTTAAATTCTGCCTCAGATTCATAGGTAGCTAATTATCTCTGGGTAGATGATTAAATCACTGAGAAATATTTATTTGCAGAGCACTTATAATATTTGTATGATTTTGAAAGAATATACAATGCAATAAGGCATTCTGATGGAATAAATAAGATAAATTGTATTTGTTAGAAGAGGTAAACTCCTAACTAATTATTAAAACTTAATATAAAGACCATATCAAGTTGTTCTAGTAAAGAATATGAATGTATATTAAATAAAGCTATATATTTTATATCTCATTTAGAAATGGTAAATAAATAATTTTACTTATTCAAAAAGAGTGAAAAAAGTAATCAGTTTTTTTATAAAATGAAGGTCATTATCAATTGATTATTTTTACCAAGATAATTGAAGACATTACAAAATATTATCCTCCTGCATATAAAATTAGGTTTGTTTTAATATTGTTCAACCCTATCCATTAGAGATACATGACTGTGCAATAATTTAGAATCCTAAGATTAGCTTATTTATGGAGAACAAACCACAATATTTATTATTATCGTTATAGAATTTTGTTTTATTATTTTTGTTTATATACTAGTTATTTATAATAAAGCACATGTTATACTTAAATAGATCTGTGTGTCATTATTGAAATAATCGTCTTTGCATATTTATGAAATATAGAGGTCATACTTCCTAGCTATTACTATACCATCCGTTTATTGAAATTTATATACACCACTTATTATTGTTATTGGTACCTGAATACAAATTAGTAAGACAGGGTGATGCATACAAAAATTCTCTTTTATGTTCATCATACTCAGAATTACTTAATAAATTTAAATCTCTACATTTTTAAATTGAAGGATTATGATCGATTTAGTTAATAACCCTGAGAAAAATAATTAATTGAACATTATATTTAATTTATGAATGAGCAGAGTTAAATTGCTAGCCTTTTAAGTATTAAGAATACGTAATTATTATCTTACATCTATAAGAATGTTATGAAAAAAATATTTATCTTACATTTTATATACTATTAAATTCTGGAATATTATTAACACATATTTTATTTGGAAAATAAACATTCATGCCCTTTAGATGTCAAATTATTTTGGGAAAATAGGGAATTAATTTTATTGGTCAATTACTTAAAAGTCTCAAGTAATGTTATTTGTCAATTTTGTTTAGAGTCTGCTTCTATTCAAAAAATTATAACCTTCAAGAAACAGAACTGTTTTAATTTCGCTTATAAAAATTGTGTTATTTCACATTCAAATTAGTTAAATGTAATGAAAAATTTAAAATAATGTTAATAACTGGAGAAAAATATAAGAAAACATTTGAAAAAGAACCTCTAGTAAAACAAAATAATTCTATTTCAACCAATCATTACATCGCTGATGATTTTTTTTTTTTGTTGACTAAGACTGATTTTTTTTTCTCTTAGAAATTATGATCTCTGATTAATTTATCTTTTAAAAATCAAATTATTTCACATTCAAATTGGTAAAATGTAATGAAAAATTAAAAATAATATTAATAATGAAAGAAAAATATAATAAAAACACTTGAAAAGTCGCCAGCAATAAAACAAAAGAATTATATTTCAACAAATCATCATATGGCAATGCCGGTGATTATTTTTGACTTAGAAATTATGATCTCTGATTATTCATTTTTGTCATTTTTCTTCATGTAGAATTCAATATTTTAAATAAAAATCTAAATCTACACACATAAAACACCTATATATTTATGAAAAACAGTTACATTTTTCAAGAACATTGAATCCCATTGATATTCAAATAGTGGGTACTTGTCTTGAATAGCGATCAAAAGCTGTCCTCTTTCCTTTGATTACATTTCATCTAAAATTTAAAACTTTTCAAATCAAAGTTCATATTTAAGTAAAATAATGTAAAAAATTACTAGAAATATATTTATTTATGTTCAAAATCTATTACGAAAGCATAAAACAGTCACAAAATATTTTGATTTGATTTCTGACGTTTAAACTTAGATACGCCAAGTGGACAATGGCCAAATCTCACAATCAGTGCTTACTGGCACCTTATAAGGGTAAAAAGGATGTACTACATAACAATAGACAGCAAACAAAAATTGATTTTTTTTCAAAAATTACTGCCAAAAGCGATTTTTTTTAAACTAAAATTTTAAATACATGATTTTTTATAAGATAAGCATAAAAAGATGATTGTGTAGCTAAAAATGGTCAAGACACAGTGCAAGGACTGTCGTAAGTCTGCAACCAATCATAAATGCACTCCACATAAAAATACACTCAATCTCAACCAGTCAACTTTCATACCTGATTCTGACTTGGAACTTTGGGTTATAATATATAATCAGATAAATTAGTAATAATTAAAAAAAACTCTAGGAATAAACTTTTACAATATTGAAAACACCAATATTTAGAAGTAAATACTAAATAGAACCAACTTATAGCATGAGTGCAGTTTTGATTAGCATTTACAATTAAATTAAAAAAAAAAAAAACAGTAAACTTACACAATGTAATGTTCTCATATGATTGGATATATTTCCATAATTTATGCATATGATCACAATTATTTTGTTTATTGAGTAAATTATCCATCATATTTATAAAGTGAACTGTTTTGACTTTTTTTAAATCATTTTCAACATAAACACTTTGTCAAAATAAATTTTTTTATTGCCAATAACTGAATATTTTGCAAATAAAGAATTTAATCTTTCTACCAAATATCATAATGTATTCTATAAAATTCATCCTGTTCATGAATCATCTTTTTCAATGCACATTTTAATTCACCAATATAAGGGAACCCATACTGGCATATTACATTTGTTAATTTTATCGACAGCATTTATTTTAATAATAATTAATCTATCAATATTTAGTCTTGCATTAAAAGCAACAGTAAATGAGAAGAAGCTAATGATGCAATCCTATTGCACACTATTATTTATATATGGTAGTGAAATTCATATTTTATTTTCAGTATTAATCTTAGTCTATTTATATCTAAATTTCCATATGTATTTAAAATATTTTTCCAAATCCTAAATTCAGTACTTGATTAGCATATATTTCAATATTGGATAATTTATCACTTTGAAATTTATGCAAATATTGCTAAATAAAAATGTTCTAAATTCTCTTATTAAATGTTTCTGTTATGCATACATATTAAAGATTATTCAAGATTGGAATATATACTAATAAATTATTAATGTAATATAATACTCATACAGAGTTTAAACATAAAATTTTAATAATATTATTGTATCCATTATATTTTCTACGTTTTCATATCATATTTATGTTCAGTCTGCTGAAAACTTTATTTTTTTTTGCTGATTTGATTACTATTACTTTCATTTTGTATAGTGAACCACACCCCTTAAATGCAGGATGAAATAGGAAAGAAAATTTAAATACATTATGCAAATTTGCACACAGACGAAGAAAAAAAATACTGAAGAGAAAGCTAAGATTTCATAATCATATATAAAGAATAGACAGTGTAGTATGATTAATTTCTTGCCATTTTAATGTTGCATTTAATATAAGACCAAATACTAATAGATTAATTACTAATGGAAATCAATAAATGCAATATTATATTTTAAATGGTGTTCCAGTAAGAATCTAGTTATATTGGTTAATCAAAATTTGCATTGAAAAATAGAATTTATAAATATTTATATAACAAATTATAATATTCTGAGGACACAATTCAATCCGGCTTTGCAAAACATTCATTTATTTGTAATGTAAGTTTTTGTTTTGACAATGTTTTTATTTTGAATGTGAAAAATAATTTGAAGAAAAGAAAAATTACAAAGGCATATTTTAGAAATAGAATAAATAATTTATTAAATGAATAATATACTTGTGTTAATATGCATAATTTATGGAAAGTTGGCCATTTATATGGAAAGGTTAATGTTGTGAGATTTTAAAGAGATTAAAAATTTTAACTGTAAAATGCAATTCAGGTTGACAGTCATGTTAAAAGCTGGCTATAATATTATTTATTATTATATATTGATATTTTGATTTCTGCAGAGTTATTCCAGGGGTTTTTGCTTAATATTGTAACGTAATGTAATATGAAATATAATGGGGTGCTGGAGGTTGCCATCTCCACAAGCAAGTAATCAATAAGTATAGATTCAAAAACAAGCATACAAAGTAAATGAATAAATCAAAAATCATCACTAAAAATAAATATAAGTAATATATGAGGATAACTATTATCTAAACTTATGCCAAACATGGGTCATAATCTAAAAAAAAAAAAAAAACAATAATCAAAATTTCATTTGTGACAGATATATAAGTTCTAAAATATTCATTATAATAAACATAATAAAAATGCTGGGATTTTGATATCATTTTGATCATAATCAATGCTTATGGCCTGGTACCAAAAGGCACTGTCCAACTATATATAAATTTCAAACTTATAAAATAACGTGAAATGAGTGGACTTTAAAAGCAATCTTCACATTTGTTCCATCCAAAGAATTCTCTGGATGTTAACATACACACACACTCACACACACACATATATATATATATATTCAACAGTAACAAAACATTATAAACAGTCTTTAAATTTGCAGAAGTACTTTCAGTTAATTCCTAAAACCTGCCTCAACTGCCATTCAATTTAATGGCAGTTAAGGCAGATTTTAGAAATTAACCAAAAGTATTTCTGCAGATTTAAAGACTGTTTATACTGGTTTGTTACCATTGAATTTATTATTTTTGCTGTGATTACAATTTTTTTAATTAATGGACATTATATATATATATATATATATATATATATATATATATATATATATATATATATATATTGCAAACACTATTATGCTCAAGACTAGATTGGGATCACAAGGACCCTAGGAATTGTGACAGTTAACAAGAGAAAATACAAATGTATAAGCTTAACCTTTTTTACATTAAATAATTTTATTGTGATAAATTTACAAATCGGTTAAATCACAACTCTATTATAAAATCAATCACACACTTACTGCAAACTCATAGAACACATAAAAAAATAAAGATATCAATACACAAAAATAATTTTAGATACTATTATTTAAAAAAAAACAATTATTTAATAATAAATAAAATTAAAAAAATTCAGAAAAATGATAATAATGACAAACAGCAAATAAAATATTATTACCTGCTGATTCTTATTAATTAACTAATATTTAATCTAAATGAGTCATTCCTCATTCCAAAAATTAAACCTGAAAAAAAAAAAAAAACATTTCACATTAAAAAAAATTAAATAAGATTAATTTAAACTTTCTCTCCCTTTTCTTTTGAAAATGTGTATACCCCATACATTTAACAATATGAGAAAAATATGTTTTCAATAAATTAAAAAAAATGAATAATATCTGTAATTTTCAATTTTTCTACACAATAATATTTATAAATAAGATGTGTATACATTACAATAACTAACTTATCATCGATTCTTTTCTTTAATCAACTCTCCTGGTTCTAGTTTTTTGTTATAGCTTTGTCAAATAATTATTTTTTTCATATAGCTTTGCTTTTTATGGCTCTCTCTATATATCTGATTTAACAATCATTTCACTCTTTCCATTTTAGATTTCCTTTTTTCTTTTTGATATCTATAGGTTTTAGTTTAATAAGTATTTCATTTTAGAAATTATTTTCTTTCAACTTAGAATTTTATTTTTGTAGCTCTAAGCTTTAATAATTATGTTCATTTCAGTCCTTACATTTCTCTTCTTACAGTTCCAAGTTTCCAGTATAATATTTTCTATATCAGATTAATGTAAGCTGAGACAGCCATAATTTTGAATGGATCATTATGTAAAGATTGTTGAAAATTTATTCCAGGAGTATTATGGTTGGGTTGGTAATGCTATGTTTTTAGCTAAAACTTAGCATGTGATTTTTATAAACTCCATTTCAAAAATTATTTTTTTAACTAGAAGTGAGGACTGTTTAATTCAGACTACATGCTTAGTTTCTCATTCTTAACTTCACTACAACTAAGTTGCTAATGATTTATGTCTAAAATCTGCAGTCTTTCCCCCCACTACTTTCTCTTTTAAAAATAACATTGTTATTTACCCATTCACACTACTATCTAAGATATAACAACATTACGCCCTGACCTATTGATTTTACTTTTGCAAAAAAGTTTACCTCCCCCTTTTTATCAAAAAAATATAATTACACACTAAATTACTTGGGAAATTCCCTAATTATTTTTTCCTTTTTAATTACTTGAAACATATAACATTTTATTTATACTTTAATTTGGAAAACACATTTTTTTTCTCTTAGAGAGAGAGAGAGAGAGAGAAAGAGGGGAAGAAAAAGGTAAAAATCCTTTTAATTAAATGATATTTTTCTAAAAAAAATGTTAATACCTTGTTTTTTTTTTGAAAATTAATAAATACTTTTTAATAGTCCACCTATTTCTCTCTCTTTGGTTTTTAAAAAAATCAAAACCAAATAAATAAATAAACAAAATCTCTAAACAGACAGAAAGAGATAAAAATATTATTTATTTTACACACTTTTTTATAATACTTTTACTTTTTTTTTATTGCTATCCCTAATAAATATTCATATTATTATTATTATTTAACATACAGTGAATTTGGCACATGATCATTTAAGACTCCTGCATTATGCTAGCTCTTATTTTTACTGGAAATAACCCTTTAAACATTAAAATTTAATATTAAAACATTATTATATTTCATATAATAAATATGACTTCATTTGAAAGATATTATTGTTTAGACATGAAATAAATTCTGCAAAATCACAAAAGCGCTATTCATCATTTAATTGTCATGGAAGATTACACTTTTTTTTAGAAACAAACAAAATCTTTTTTTATTTAACATTGTTTTTTTAAACTAAGAATGAACAAATATCAATATCTGATAAATCTATCAATTCATGTTTTAAAAATTTAAATTGTTTTAATAATTTTTACAGTAATGCAATTATGTTCTAACTGATGAGATCTGATTATATGTTAGCAAATAGTGTGTACTGCCTTCCCTACAATTTGATTTGTTCAGAAATATAATATTTATTTTTAATAAATTAGAGAGTGTCAAGCTACAATAGAAATTAATCAAACTGAGATTAAAAGTGATTCATATTTCTGATGTTTTAGATATCCTGACATCTATAGAATTTTTTTGAAATAAAAATCATAAGAATAAAATTTATTAAATTACTATTTACAAACATTAGTGATTTTTCTCAATAGATGGCAAATTGATACTCATATGAATTACTTTGGGAAGAAAATTAGAATGATTAATGTATGCAAATGTTTAACTAAGTTTAATAATTGGAACCCAGCTTAACTTCTATTTTTCAAGTAGGTTATCTAAAACTAATATGGAAGAAATAATTCTTTTCAATATAATATAATAAATATTAGGTTTTTTTTTTCAAAATTATATTTAAGTTCCAATCTTGATTAATTAACCAAATGCTAATATATTTGTAACAGTAAGATTGGGACAAATTCATGTATAATGCCCAAAGAACAGAGACTCTATTAAATGCAAAATTGAATGCAGATTTAATATCAAGTTAAAATAATTCTAATGAAAGATCCTGCTAATCTGGTTCCTTATGTCTATATTATATACCAATATAAGTTTAAGTTAGATATGATATGATAAAATGCTAGCTTTGATATGTGCATAGTGAGTTTCATAAGATAATATACCAACTTTTATTTGAGCTGAAACATATGCATAAAATTAATACTGTCTGAATTATACAACTATGTATGTTCATTTATATCCATTGACTAGCTAGAATAAATAAGGTTTATAAATTTAATTTATTAATGTTAATAATAATTTATTTACACTAAATAAATAATAATTCCAAATTGCACTGGATAAAATGTAAAGGGATGAAGCTAACCTAAAATGCTTATCTGATAGATAAAACTAATTATGATGTCCAATGAAAGACATGGGTTAAGTATCAGACGAAAATCTGTGTTTACTTTCAATTATTAAGTTTATCAAATACATAAAATTTTAGATTTCATTCAGGTTATGAAATATTACATAATATGAAACCTGTATAAATTACCTTAAATATAAACTTATTATTTAATAATAATTTTGATTAATTGTCATGGTTATCCTTTGATTATAAGTACATTTAAAACATTTACCCATAACTAAATACATTTATACTATACATTATATAAACAGATAATAGAACATGAAATAAAGTCAAAATTTATAAAATAATAAAACTCACAATAACCATATGTCTATGAGCCTTTTAAAGTTAAGTGCATAATGAGTTACTTTAAATTTGTAAAAGGTTAAAATCCAGATCCTCTTCAGCATTTCTTTCTAGTTTCTTTTTATGAGGTTTTATTATCCGTGTTTACTGTTTATTCCCATTGAGCTAGTTTCCATCTCTCAGTATTCTGTGGCTTCAGTTTTTAACCACATTTATATGCATAAGATAAGATATCAGAATCTATCAAATGTTTCTTTTTGAGATAATTGTCCAATTTTATGGTACATGTTATTCCTAGAATAGTAGTGATAATATATTCCAGTGTAGCACAACATAATCCGGTATTAAGGTTTGCATAAACATCACACAAATTTATTCAAATATTTTGGCAACATAAGCAAAATAATTTTATAATATACATATTCTCTGGATCTAGTAGTAAACATTTGAGAAATTAAAATTTGACCTTTCTATGACACAAAATATATTCAATTTTCTTTATCACTATTGTAGTTTTGTTTTTCATGATGATTTTGTCATTATTATATATGTAGGATTTTGTATTATATTTCAATAAATGTGTATTATCATTATTATCAACCATTATCAAATCACAGCAGAATGAAGGTCTCCCCAAGATCAATCCATCTTCAATATCTAGCCTCTCTTCTCCAGATCACCCCTGCACACTTTCTTATTTCATTCATCCATCTCACATATGGTATTTTCTAGGTCTTTTACAGTCTCTTGAAATCCAGTTTAAGATTTCAATTGCCCATCTATTGTCCTCTCTTCTAGTAATATATCCAACCCAGCTACACTTTATTTTTTAATTCTTTCAGTGATGTCAGTAACAACTGTATGTTCTTTTACCCATATATTGCATTTTCAATCCTTTCTTGTTACTCCTAACATACATCTCTCCATAGTTTATTGAGTGGTCTCAAGTCTCTGTATTACTGTTCTATTAAGTGTCCAACTCTCAGATGCATAAATAAAACACATTTATTAAAAACTTCCTTTCCAAACATTTAGACATATTTCCTTTTAATATTAAATTATTTCTACCAAAATCACTCCAACAAAGTTTAATTCCATGAGTAATATCATCCATTATGTTTTCATCTGCAGTAATAATCTTACCAAGTAATTTGTAGTTGTTAACTTCTTCTAACTCATTATAATCAATCTTTGTTTTCATCTTTGGCAAAAATCCATCGAACATTAGACTTTTTAACATTTACTTTTAGTTCTTCTTTCTTACATTCATCGGATAACTCTTGCAACATTTCCAGAAGCTCTAAAGCATTATATGCAAAAACAACTACATCATCTGAAAATTAATTAAAATTTGCAGTTTTGTCTTTTGTTAAAAATGTATATTTAGCAAATAAATGATATTTTTTAATGTCTGAAAGAAATTTTTTGAGCAACATAACATTCTAATAACATATACCTAGAGTTTTTAATCTTAAAATAATGAAATCGTCATTTTTATGTTTTTCATGAATAATTTTTCTCCTTAGATATATAGTTTGTTCAGTTTATTCAAAAATTATTTATTTCTACAATATAGGTTATTTAAATATTCTTAAACAATAACCAAATATAGATTTTAATTAATGGCAGAGTTCATATTTGAAACAAGGTTATTAAGATATATTATACTCATTTGCCAATTTCTTCCATCTATGCTTTATGCCTTTATAAAATAGATCTTATGCATGGACAGTATTGTTAGGGTAACTTATAACCATACCCACACCGACCTTTAACTACCTGTAATGCTTATCAAACTTCAACAAAGATATGCACATGTATATAGGCATAATATATCAATACTTTATTATATAGCTTAATAATGAGTCATGTCTAACCAAATATTACATATATACATGAAATACCTGTATGTTAGGTTGTGTCCAGTCAAGATTTATATCTGACTAGGCTAATAAGTTTTGTCAGCATATGAAATATCATATTCATTTCACTGCTTATCAAACTTGAATAAAAATATGCACATGTATATAGGCATAATATATCAATACTTTATTATGTAACTTAATCATGAGTCATGTTTAACCAGATATTACATATATACATGAAATAAAAAAATCCCAATTGTTTAAATGAATAAGATTAGAAATTAAGAGAATCTCTCTCTCTCTCTCTCTCTATATATATATATATATATATATATATAGATAGATAGATAGATAGATAGATAGATAGATAGATAGATAGATAGATAGATAGATAGATAGATAGATAGATAGATAGATAGATAGATAGATAGATAGATAGATAGATAGATAGATAGATAGATAGATAGATAGATAGATAGATAGATAGATAGATAGATAGATAGATAGATAGATAGATAGATAGATAGATAGATAGATAGATAGATAGATAGATAGATAGATAGATAGATAGATAGATAGATAGATAGATAGATAGATAGATAGATAGATAGATAGATAGATAGATAGATAGATAGATAGATAGATAGATAGATAGATAGATAGATAGATAGATAGATAGATAGATAGATAGATAGATAGATAGATAGATAGATAGATAGATAGATAGATAGATAGATAGATAGATAGATAGATAGATATAACAACACTTAGTTTGTGATAAATGTGTTGTACATCATAAATGCAAATAAAACAATGACACAGATGAGAATAGGTTAGCCATGGTAATGATTTAAGTTCAAGTACTTTTCCAAGCAATCTAGCATAAGAATGAAATAATAAAGTGTTATATAATTTCTTGAATCAATTATCATGATAATATCTACATAACAGTAGGCACATATAGCAAGCAAACATGAAATGAAAGATTTCATGTACAAAGAAACAGAAACAATACTGACTATAAAAAACAAATTCAATTCAAATCCTTTCTTCTTCAAAGTATATGTTCACTACAAAAAACTAACTTTGTTCCAACAAGAGGTTTTAAACACCACACAAAATGGTCACTTTCATTTGAATGCATTAATTTTGTAAGTATAATTTTAACATGAGATTGGAAGAAACTATAAGGACTCTTAATATAAATGAAATGAGCAATTTAATTTGAGTAATATGATAAATTCCTGTAAAATCATTTTAAACTTCTGAAGGAAAAGCAGAGAAATTAAAATAGAATGTCTAAACAAATATGAATCCAGAAGAAGAAATATATATAGCCAGCATAGCAAATGAGTGAATAATTCTATTTTATTACATATAAACTTTTGTTTGATTGCAAACTGTAATTAATTAAAATTTTATATCGAATTAATACAATGTGGTCTGACTAAAGGAATTGATTGTAATCCGTGGGATCATTGATCTACTAACCATGAAAGTCTAAATATCTGTATTGTTTACTTCAAAATACTTAATAAACTATTTTTCACCCAGCGTGGGATGTTTGTACATGAATTGGAGAAAAACAACAGATGGCCAATGCAGAATTGTTTGGAACATGCCATTTGGAAGTGGTGATGAGTGGTCTATGTCTGCATGGAGGGAATTGTTTAAAGTGTATGAAATGTAATCCAAAAAGGACTCTGTTGACTCATCAAATCTAACTTAATTGATTTAATGAAATTATGTTTGTTACATATGAATTTTTATTTCTAAACACCTGTGTACATTTTTTTAAATTTGTTATTATTTCATTCTTATTATTTGGGAACATAAATCCCCCCTGCAATTCAACATTTTGGAACAGTCCACTTTAAGAGAGCGCAAGGAGAGTAAGGAGTGAAGGTTTAGTTTAGTTGAATTTTTTAAAAATAAAATTTAGGTTTATTCTCCTCCCATAGTACTTGATGTTCATTCATTATCATTGTTGAAACTGGAGGTAAACATGTTACTTATAGAATATTCATTAACACACTTTGACAGAACTAAGTTATACATTGTTTGTTTGTTTAACTAACTATTGTTACCTTAGATAGTTTTCAGTATGAATGATTAACCCTCTGAGTGAATCTACTTTTCTATCATAGTAATAGTTACTATGACTTAGTAAAAAAGGGCCATCTTCATACCAATATTTCTGCAACAACTGGAATCCAAATGTAAATATAATATAATTTAACCAATTAGATTTGAGTTCATTAAAACAATGTTATTATTTTTTTTCTTTTTTTATCAATGGATATCTATCATTGGAACATGGGTTTGGTAATTGTAGATTATTAAATTATTGATATGATAGACACTCATCATTGACACTTTAACTACATATGCATATTTATTTTTTCTTATTATTATCTATATTTGTAACAATAGCTTAAACTTACAGATTTATTTAAATTTTTTTATGTTATCGTTTTTTCTTTTACAAAATAAATGATATGAAATCTGTTGAATTGATATAGTCTCCCTGGTTTATTAAATTGATCATTGCATTCATCAATACAGCCAATACCTTATATATACATACACATCCCTATATTTTATATATACATACACATTCCTATTTTATAATTATATTAAAAAGAATCTTAGGTTAATGCAATTCACTAATAGTAATTTTTATAAAGTAGTCTAATTATCAATATGCACTAGTACATTCCTGTTAATAGAGTCACAGGTGAATTCTCTCTGAGTTTGAATACTGCAGCATAATGGAACCAAAAGAGGGAGTGAGATGTAGATGAACTGACCCAAATTGCATGTATATTTAATAAATTAGTGTTGAACTAGTCTACTGAAGATGGGTGCAATCATAGGTTATGTGTCTCATTGTGTTGTATCCAGCATCCTACCCAAAGACCCCAGACCTGACAGTAGTTAGATGCAACCCTCTCTTTCAACATCATTGTCCAGACTGTTACAGTATATATATTGAATGTGCAAAGCCATCCATTTAAGTTAACTTAATTGGAAAACACTTAGCCTACAACAATTGCCCTATTTGTCAGCTGCACATTCATGCATATATCAAGAAAAATATAGATGAAATATAACACCAGATACTAATTGACAGATCTTATGTCATCTGTGCTTTTATGTATATATAAAATAGTATATGAATAAAATATAGCACTGAAGTCTCAAAAGTAAATTGACTTCTTATATAATTTCTGGTATGATATATGGGACTTAATAAATATATAAAATAAACGATGGTAATTCTCAATTTTGTTTTTCTTTAATGATTTCTGTACTTCACCAGTGGCAATTAAAGGTATGGTACATTCGTAAGTGGTATGAATAATCATAGAAAAACTGTCCACTATGTTTTTAGAAGTTAAAACTCAACTAAAATGCAAACTAGAAGCAAATGTTCTTTTTGAAACTGACCTTCTACAGACTTCACATTTTTTTCTGAAAATTATCAGTTAATCTGAAATCATTAATTATAAAGATAACAATAGCTTAAAAACAAAAAGATTATTTGTCAACCTTTTTATCTTCGTTAATAAAAATAAGATAAGAAGCAAATTACCATTGTTCTGTTTTTGTAAATTTACATTCATCAAAACCAAAGAAAAATTTTGATTTTGTAAATAAAAACAAATTATAGAATTAATTCTATAATTAATATATATTACAAAAAAAAAAAAAAAAACATTCTTGTATCAGATGAAATACATTAAAAATTCAGATTTTTATCCAAAACATCTTTGTTATATTTAATTTTAAATAATTTACATTATTTTAAAAATATAAAATATTGCTTAATCAAGTTCAGACAAACCAGTCAACACTTAGACAATCCCTATATCAATAACTATCAATAATTTCAATGCTTAAAAAGCATTTAAGATAGTGTATGGAATCTATCTTTTGACATATAATTGAAGATTATGATAAGGAATAACTGTAATAGCATTTAGTCTTCTAAAATTTATTATAAAATAATCCCAATATTGCACAGACTCTCATATACAGAGATTCCATACAAACTAAGCTTTTTGTTCCCCTCTTTTAAATTTCTTCTTTGAATACAAAAATTTTGACCAGAAATGATTTATTTCTTCAAGACATACTTTATATATATTGTAACAAAATTAAAGTAGTCCAAAACATATATATAAGAATTATAAACAAATTATGAGCAAATTATTAATAACCAGTATTTATATGAAATCACGTGAGGTAAAGTACACTAATAATTCAATAAAATATAACTCAGGTATACAGGCAGTAGGTTTTATCCACTTTCATTTCTTGGTTTGATGTTAAGTGCATGTTTAAACAAATACTAAGTGAATATGGTCTAGCAGGGCGCCACTAGATTATCTGAATCTAGACATGGTTATATCTAATAACCTTTCACATGTACCGGGTTTGAATCCCCTTTTTGGTACTTTATTTCTAATAAAAATGGAAGATTTTGCTTTTTGAGCCATATCACTATATGCACTAATATTTAGGTAAAAGTAAAACATCTATAAACCAAAGTGGAGTATACTAGACATAAATCATTTCTCAGATCTTAACATAACAAATGTGTTTCAATATTTTATAAGTTCACTAGCTCAGATTATATATAACTAATTTAGGATGGCAATTCACTCATCCTTGCATGAAATAGATGATGGGATGTGGTTATAATAATACTAAGAAATCACTAAATATTATAAAATCAATATTTATTTATGGCCTTTAAACAGTTAAACAGCTCATTAATTAAAACGTTGATGACGATGATGATGATGATAATAATAACAATAATGACAAGGGTTTCAACTACAGCTCTAGGACTAAGCCTAAACATAAAACTAAATTTTATAAAGAAATTCATAATTATTGCTTAATTTTAGCATATTTATTTATATCTTAAATAACTAATATTCAACTATTGATGATGATGAATAATCACACTTAACCAAGACTACACTTAATGAAATATATACGCCTCGTTTAATAAAACAAACTAATATTTATTACTACAGTTCTAATATATACATAAAAATTTCTAGATATGAAAATTGACATGAATAATAATAATAATTGATTATATAACACTCCTCAGATTAATTTTAAGTTCTTCCCCCTTTCCCTTCAAATGTATTTTGTATTAAGTTGGACGTCACATTGACGATGATTTTCACTCCATGAGAAAAGTATTTAAAAAAAAATATTATCTGCTCATTAGCACACATACTTTAAAATCCAACATGTAAATAGAATGTAAAAAAAAAATGTTAGTAAAAATTGAAAGAGCAAGTTTTAGAAAATAGTTTTAAATTATTATCTCCCCCCTCTCTTCTATCTCTGAAATGCTATACTTAATGAACAAACTAATCTAATATTCTAACACTACTTGTTACTCCTCATTCAATCGCAATTATACACATATAAAATATCATTATGTATGTGCGTGTTTTATCCCATGATAACAAAATATTATTTAAAACCCAAAATAATAATGACATATTAGTTAAAACTAAAATCATAATACCATAAAAAAAAATTGTTTTACACATTAATATTGTAAAATTAATAAACAAATAATTTTCATACATTCAAGATCATTTATGAAGCTCAAAGTTATTATTGGTAAGACATTCTTGTTTTAATCGATCTGAATAGTCTTTAAAAGTTCTTTAAATAAAATATACCACTTTATTGCTAAAATGTTTATTAAGACTGATATCATAAAGAAAATAGATATAAAAAGTCATATTACCGATCTTTTGTTTGTAGCGAATTTCCAAGGGTTCAAACTTGTCTTGTATAATGTTTATATTTCTGTAGCTACCATTTCCGTTTTACTGGGAACAATCTCTTTCTTGAGGTGGATAACTATTTGATGATGATGACTCTATTGAGGTTATTTGCTTTAGTGGACAATTTGGAAATCATTATAGTAAATTTTCTTCTCTTCTTGTCAAGCATGTGGATGAAATACAGCAGTTGTTTTCCCATTTGTAAATTTTCTTGAGTTCAAAATCAGTTGTTGTAACAATTAATTGGACTTGATGATTAATATTTATCAGTAGATTAATTCATCTTCTTTGAATGCAGGTGAATGCTTTCTTCCTTCTATTAAAAACATCTTATTTATCTGGTCAGTTGAAAGGTGTAGAATATTATTTTAGACACATCTTTTCTTTCCTATGTGATGTGCAGCTTCCCCAGATGGTCGGGACCCGATGGAATATACATATAATTTTTCTAGCAAGCCATTTTTTTTTATTTTCAACGTTCAATATTATAGTTTAATATCTGAATCAATTACAACAATAATCTAAGACAGCTTTTTATATCCAATTTTTAGCTACCTTAACCAATCAGAGATAGCATCACTTGCTATTTTTGGACAAATTTGTTTTAATTAGATCTCTAATTTATTTTCAACCAAAGTATTTTTCAATTGAAAAGTTTAATCCTTTTTCCAGACACTTTTGTTTAAAAAAAAAATAGACTCAATTCTTATTTCCTTTCTTTTGTTTTTTCTTTCTTTTTAACATCCAGGTAACACTTCAAATCTTTGAGCTTCCTTCTTTAGATCTTGATAAGAAAATTTCAAAAATTATAGCTCCAAAGTGACAATCATTTACAAAAAATTTACTACAAAGATCGATATCTGATTAAACAGATTTCCTCTTTTAACAAAAAAAAAATTGTACAAAAAAAAAAATAATTTAACAGATTTAATACTTCCTTTTCTTTCAATATTTAGGAAATGTAAAATTTTGTATGTAATGTACACACATCCTGCATTCTTTCAAATCATTCATAAACTATCCTTAAATAATATGATTGCTAGCTTAGTAATTATAACCCAATTATTTAATTAAATCTGTAACTTTTAAATCCCACTTATAATTAAAGAAAAGCAAAATAGAAGTATAGAATAAAATGTTCAAGCATAGCTTAGTTTTAAAGAAAGTTAAAATGTTGAATATTTGAAATATAAAACAAATAAATAATTTACACATACATTGCCTATATGTATGCATTATAACTTTGCTTTTTAACAGAAAATTTAAATATTAAATAGTTTAAATGTGTGTATTACCTTTCTATCAACACACAAACAAGTAAAGCATGTAATTGTTGACCCATTCTTTCTCTGTTTAAAGCTTTTAAGATTTTAATCTGGAAGGGTTTGAACTTGGATGCCCTACAGCTTCTTTTATGGCTATATAAAAATGTGATGATGATTTTGTTTGACCTTTTCTACATGCACATTACTATAAATTTGAATGGTGACCAAATTGTAATGGCACAACTTTCTCCCCCTTCGGATAAAATCATCAGCACTTTTGTTTTAACTATATTAAAAAAAAAAATCCTAACCAATAAATACACTAACAATAATAAACACTTATAATATATATAAAAATAAAAAATTAACTACTGGTAAATATATTTTTCATTAAAAAAAAAAAAAACCTAAAAATAATTTATTTGGAGATCTTTGCCAGGCTATTCTGCTGAAGTATAAGGGATCAAACTCCTAGCATTATAGGTCCCCTTATTCCCATCAAGAGCAGCAAGCATAAAGGCATTCTCCCCTATTTTCTTGGTAATTTGGAATGGCTTTTTCTTTTCAAACCATATTGTGGTCTGCATAAAAATGCACCTGTACATCCAGTCCCTTTTTAATATTTCCATTTTTCATCTTGACTGGATATTTATAAAATATATCTGGAGGAATTATTTTATATAACCTCCTATTACAAACTCTATTTAGAAATATGAACTCTTGGTACCATACATAATATGCTTTGAAGTTTTTCAGAGAGATTGACTCTCTATACCATACATACTTTATTTTTAAATTTTCCAGAAAGATTGACTCTCTGTACCATATATAATTCATTCTTAAATCTTCCAGAGACGTTGATTCTCTGGGCCATATACAATTTATTTTTAAATTTTCTAGAAAGGTTGACTCTTTGTACCAAATATAAGGCACACTTAAAGTTTCCAGAGCATTTAAATTTTTCAGAGAGATTGATTCTCTGTATGATATATAATGGACATTTAAACTCTTCAGAGAGATTGACTCTCTGTACCAGATATAATCCATTACATCTTCCAGAGAGGTTGATTCTCTGTGCCATATATAATTCCTCCTTAAATCTTCCAGAGAGATTGATTCTCTGGGCCATGTATAATTTATGTTTAAATTTTCTAGAAAGGTGGATTCTTTGTACCATATATAATGGACATTAAAACTCTTCAGAGAGATGGACTCTCTGTGCCATGTATAATTAATTTTTAAACTCTCTAAAAAGGTTGACTCTTTGTACCAAATATAAGGCGCACTTAAATTTAACAGAGCATTTAAATTTTTCAGAGAGATTGATTCTCTGTCTGATACACACTGGACATTTACATTTTTCAGAGAGATTGCCTCTTTGTACCAGATATAACTTATTTTTGACTTTTCCAGAGCAGTTGAATTTTTCAGAGAGATTTGGACATTTACATTTTTCAGAAAGATTGTCTCTCTATACCATATATAAGGTATCTCCAATCTATTTGAGAAGACAGATTTTTGAAACCACACATGCTGGTTAGTTACTAGACTGAGAACTACAGACTGTTGAAACTTTTGCTCTCTTTCTAAAATAACTGGTTTCATCTTCCTTATTGCCTCTCTTAAATCAATCATCTTATTGGATGCATGAAGTTTTTCTTCCAATTCTCGTTTCCTTCTTTTCACTTCATGATCTATCCCAATCTGCTCTCTGTCCATCACCTCATGTATTCTTTTTACTGAGAGATTAGATTTTATGGCTACTATTGGCCTTTCCACTTCTTGTGATCTACTCTCCTCTATCAGTATATTAGCTGATTTACCTATTTCTTCCTCTAATCTCTCGCTCCTTTCTCTATTATCAGTAGTCTGACAATCTAGCTTATCTTTTAACACTGGTGATCTTTGACTACCTTCTATTATGCTCTCTATGGATTGACATATCCTTTGTCCTAGATTTTCCATCCTTTGCTTATTATCTTCTCTTAGACTCTCTATGCTTATTATACTGTGCTTACTATCTTCTCTTAGACTTTCTATATTTTTCTCTATCTTTTGTTCTAGATTTACCATCCCTTGCTTATTATCTTCTCTTAGACTTTTGAACATCTGCATTATCATGTCCATGTCTGATGGTGCCATCTTTGTTATCTGAGCCTGGCTCACTTCTGGCTCCTCATCTACCATTTCTGTACTTGAGGCCTTATTATTGCTACTGACTTTAGAGGTATTTTCCTCTATTTCCTCTTTTTCTTGAGCTTTTTTAAAGGCAATTTCCCTATCCTCTTCTTCAGGATAACAATGATCACTGATCCCTGGTATTGGGACACTCTCCTCTTCCATAACCTCTTCCATACTATAATTTAGTTCACTCATGTTATAAAACTATATATATCCCATCTGTACTTCCCTGACCATCAAAAATCCACACATCTTCTCCCTGTCTGACACCTATTCTGACCAACTGACTGATTTGATTTTCACCTTATTATGCATTTACAAATACAACAAAAAAAAAAATTTTAATATCCTTATTTAATGAACTACACAACAATAATCTATATAGTGCATGTCTGTCTGTAATAGCCCAAATTATACATTCATCCATTCTCCCAGAAATCTGACAGATATTGACAGTCCACAGAATGACTAGCAGTTCACAATCTTGAGACAAATAAAAGAATTCAGTCACAGCACTATAATCACACAATGCATCACGAGCACTCAGAAGATCATCCCAATTCGATCACTATTAACTACCACAACCCTTGATTAAATGAAGCAAACTCTGTTGCAATAAAAGATGTATTAAGTCTTAGGGGCTAAAATAGATAAACAATGCCTTGCTCTCTCTCTTGGAGTCTTATGTGGCAAGTATCAAGGAATGCCCTGCTTATTATAGACTATAAAAACGAAACCTTGCTCTCTCTCTTGGAGACTTATAGGCTGATATCATGGCAGGACTACTGTTAACTGCTTCATGATTAAATAAGAATAACATATGAACTTGATTGGAAAACTATGCCGTGCTCTCTCTCTTGGAGACTTATAGGCTGATATCATGGCAGGTCTGCTGTTAACTGCTTCATGATAAAATAAAGATAACATATAAATTGGGTTGGAGCAGTGAATGGGTTTGATCATTCATAAGTTACACGAAATACATAGCATTCTCAAGGCAATGACAAAACTCTCCACTCATCATCAACACTGCAATCTAACCAACCAAACTCCAACGATCAACCATCCAATCAAACCTCTAAAATCATAGACTTTTTACAAAATGAACTCCCCAAACACACATGAGACTACTATTCCATAATTCATCACTATTACTATGCCTATCCTATCTGGCAATAAATTATTTTAATGTTCCACAAAAAAAATCTATTATTTATTTCACCTTTGTCTTAAGTTGTGATATTCATCTCTATTTTTAAAATTGATAAAAAAAAAAACAAGCTGTTTTATGGCTGTACCCATTTTATCATCATCAATGAAAAATTAAATCATATTAAACATCATCATCTAAAATAAGACTGTTTGGCCAAGAAAATTTTGTAAGACAAAAAAAATTTTTACTGAAAAAAAAATTTTACTAAAAAAAATTTCTCTATTTTTAACCACACATCTCCCATCATTCTATAGACTCTCTTTTTCAGGTATATGGTAAAATATCAGGCCCCAGTTGGGTGTCCATTGTAACAAAATTAAAGTAGTCCAAAACATATATATAAGAATTATAAACAAATTATGAGCAAATTATTAATAACCAGTATTTATATGAAATCACGTGAGGTAAAGTACACTAATAATTCAATAAAATATAACTCAGGTATACAGGCAGTAGGTTTTATCCACTTTCATTTCTTGGTTTGATGTTAAGTGCATGTTTAAACAAATACTAAGTGAATATGGTCTAGCAGGGCGCCACTAGATTATCTGAATCTAGACATGGTTATATCTAATAACCTTTCACATGTACCGGGTTTGAATCCCCTTTTTGGTACTTTATTTCTAATAAAAATGGAAGATTTTGCTTTTTGAGCCATATCACTATATGCACTAATATTTAGGTAAAAGTAAAACATCTATAAACCAAAGTGGAGTATACTAGACATAAATCATTTCTCAGATCTTAACATAACAAATGTGTTTCAATATTTTATAAGTTCACTAGCTCAGATTATATATAACTAATTTAGGATGGCAATTCACTCATCCTTGCATGAAATAGATGATGGGATGTGGTTATAATAATACTAAGAAATCACTAAATATTATAAAATCAATATTTATTTATGGCCTTTAAACAGTTAAACAGCTCATTAATTAAAACGTTGATGACGATGATGATGATGATAATAATAACAATAATGACAAGGGTTTCAACTACAGCTCTAGGACTAAGCCTAAACATAAAACTAAATTTTATAAAGAAATTCATAATTATTGCTTAATTTTAGCATATTTATTTATATCTTAAATAACTAATATTCAACCATTGATGATGATGAATAATCACACTTAACAAAGACTACACTTAATGAAATATATACGCCTCGTTTAATAAAACAAACTAATATTTATTACTACAGTTCTAATATATACATAAAAATTTCTAGATAAATATGAAAATTGACATGAATAATAATAATAATTGATTATATAACAATCCTCAGATTAATTTTAAGTTCTTCCCCCTTTCCCTTCAAATGTATTTTGTATTAAGTTGGACGTCACATTGACGATGATTTTCACTCCATGAGAAAAGTATTTAAAAAAAAATATTATCTGCTCATTAGCACACATACTTTAAAATCCAACATGTAAATAGAATGTAAAAAAAAATGTTAGTAAAATTGAAAGAGCAAGTTTTAGAAAAAAGTTTTAAATTATTATCTCCCCCCTCTCTTCTATCTCTGAAATGCTATACTTAATGAACAAACTAATCTAATATTCTAACACTACTTGTTACTCCTCATTCAATCGCAATTATACACATATAAAATATCATTATGTATGTGCGTGTTTTATCCCATGATAACAAAATATTATTTAAAACCCAAAATAATAATAACATATTAGTTAAAACTAAAATCATAATACCATAAAAAAAAAATTGTTTTACACATTAATATTGTAAAATTAATAAACAAATAATTTTCATACATTCAAGATCATTTATGAAGCTCAAAGTTATTATTGGTAAGACATTCTTGTTTTAATCGATCTGAATAGTCTTTAAAAGTTCTTTAAATAAAATATACCACTTTATTGCTAAAATGTTTATTAAGACTGATATCATAAAGAAAATAGATATAAAAAGTCATATTACCGATCTTTTGTTTGTAGCGAATTTCCAAGGGTTCAAACTTGTCTTGTATAATGTTTATATTTCTGTAGCTACCATTTCCGTTTTACTGGGAACAATCTCTTTCTTGAGGTGGATAACTATTTGATGATGATGACTCTATTGAGGTTATTTGCTTTAGTGGACAATTTGGAAATCATTATAGTAAATTTTCTTCTCTTCTTGTCAAGCATGTGGATGAAATACAGCAGTTGTTTTCCCATTTGTAAATTTTCTTGAGTTCAAAATCAGTTGTTGTAACAATTAATTGGACTTGATGATTAATATTTATCAGTAGATTAATTCATCTTCTTTGAATGCAGGTGAATGCTTTCTTCCTTCTATTAAAAACATCTTATTTATCTGGTCAGTTGAAAGGTGTAGAATATTATTTTAGACACATCTTTTCTTTCCTATGTGATGTGCAGCTTCCCCAGATGGTCGGGACCCGATGGAATATACATATAATTTTTCTAGCAAGCCATTTTTTTTTATTTTCAACGTTCAATATTATAGTTTAATAATCTGAATCAATCACAATAATAATCTAAGACAGCTTTTTATATCCAATTTTTAGCTACCTTAACCAATCAGAGATAGCATCACTTGCTATTTTTGGACAAATTTGTTTTAATTAGATCTCTAATTTATTTTCAACCAAAGTATTTTTCAACTGAAAAGTTTAATCCTTTTTCCAGACACTTTTGTTTAAAAAAAAAAATAGACTCAATTCTTATTTCCTTTCTTTTGTTTTTTCTTTCTTTTTAACATCCAGGTAACACTTCAAATCTTTGAGCTTCCTTCTTTAGATCTTGATAAGAAAATTTCAAAAATTATAGCTCCAAAGTGACAATCATTTACAAAAAATTTACTACAAAGATCGATATCTGATTAAACAGATTTCCTCTTTTAACAAAAAAAAAATTGTACAAAAAAAAAATAATTTAACAGATTTAATACTTCCTTTTCTTTCAATATTTAGGAAATGTAAAATTTTGTATGTAATGTACACACATCCTGCATTCTTTCAAATCATTCATAAACTATCCTTAAATAATATGATTGCTAGCTTAGTAATTATAACCCAATTATTTAATTAAATCTGTAACTTTTAAATCCCACTTATAATTAAAGAAAAGCAAAATAGAAGTATAGAATAAAATGTTAATGTCAAGCATAGCTTAGTTTTAAAGAAAGTTAAAATGTTTAATATTTGAAATATAAAACAAATAAATAATTTACACATACATTGCCTATATGTATGCATTATAACTTTGCTTTTTAACAGAAAATTTAAATATTAAATAGTTTAAATGTGTGTATTACCTTTCTATCAACACACAAACAAGTAAAGCATATAATTGTTGACCCATTCTTTCTCTGTTTAAAGCTTTTAAGATTTGGACCTTGAAGGGTTTAAACTTGGATGCCCTACAGCTTCTTTTATGGTTATATAAAAATGTGATGATGATTTTGTTTGACCTTTTCTACATGCACATTACTATAAATTTG